>JAQQSY010004351.1:0-12354 GCA_028646535.1 Procyon lotor
TGCTTCTCCTGCTACCATTCCCTCTGCTTGTGTTCCCTCTCTCCCTGTGTTTCTCTCTGTCAAATAAATAAAATCTTTAAAAAATAAAATAAAAATAAAAAAATAAAAAAAAACTTCAGGGGCACCTGGGTGGCTCAGTGGGTTAAGGCCTCTGCCTTCGGCTCAGGTCATGATCTCAGGGTCCTGGGATTGAGCCCCATGTCAGGCTCTCTGCTCAGCAGGAAGCCTGCTTCCCCTTCTCTCTCTGCCTGCCTCTCTGCCTACTTGTGATCTCTCTCTCTCTGTCAAATAAATAAATAAAAATCTTAAAAAAAATAAAAATAAAAAAATAACTTCAGAATAAACTTAACTAAAGAGAGGAAAGACTCATCCACTGAAAACTATAATACATTGATGAAAGAAATTAAAGAAGACACAAATAAAAGATATCCCATGTTCATGAATTGGAAGAGTTAATATTGTTAAAATGTCCATACTACCCAAAGAAATATATATATTCAATATCTTACATCAAGCCCCAATGGTATATTTTACAGTTATAGACAAAATAGTCCTAAAACTCATATGGAACCAGAAAGTATCCCAAATAGCTAAAACAATACTGCAAAAGAACAAAGCTGAATAAATCTCACTTCCTGGTTTTAAAATACATATATGTGTCAAAGCTTCCATGATTAAAACATAATGGTAATGGCATAAAAACAGACAAATACACTAATGGAGTAGAATAGAGAGCCTAAAATGAACTCATGCATACAGAGTCAATTGATCTTCAACCAGGGTGACAAGAATACACAATGGGAAAAAGATAGTCTCTTCAACAAATGGTGTTGGAAAAACCGGACATCCACATACAAAAGAATGAAACTGTATTCTTATCTTACACCATACAAAAATGGATTAAAGGCTTACCTGTAAGTCTGAAACTGTGAAACTTATGTTAGAAAACACAGGGAAAAAGTTTTCTGAAATTGGTCTTGGCAATGACATCAAACACACAGACAATAAAAAGAAAATAGACAAGTGGGACTGCATCAAACCACTTCTGTGCAGCAAATGAAATAATCGACACAATGAAAAGACAACATCATAAAAATAAACAAAGATAAAAGTATTGGCAAGGATGTGGAGAAACTGGAAACTCTGCAAACTGGTGATGTAAAATGGTAGAGCTATTATGGAAAACACTATGGAAGCTCTTCAAAAATTAAAACTAAGCTACTATATGATCCAGTAACCTCATTTTTAAATATATATCCAAAAGAACTGAAATCAGAATCTCAAAGAGATTTTTGCATCCCCATGTTAATTGCATTATTCATAACAGCTATGAAGTAGAAACAACAATGTCCATCAACAGAGCAATGGATAAAGAAAATGTGTTATATGCGTGCAGTGGAATATCACTCAGCCACAAAAAAGGAAATACTGTCACATACTAAAACAAAGATTAATCCAGAGGACACTATGCTAAGAAAGTCAGTCAGTCACTGAAAGACAAATATTACATGATTCCACTTGTCTAAACTAGTCAAACTCATTGCAGCAGAAAATAGAATGGTGGTTTCTAGGAGCTATGGAAAGGGAAAATGAGAAGATGCCATTAACTAGGTATAAATTTTCAATCATACAAGATAAAAAAAGTTCTAGACATCTGTACAACACTATAATTATAATTGATAATACTTTAGTATTCACTTAAAGATTTATTAGGGTGGATCTCATATTATGTGTTTTCTACCACAAGAACAAGAGAGAAAATACCTGAGTGAAAATTGAAACCTTGAGGAAATTGATGATTGCAAATTTCCATATCTCAAAGGTGAAATAGTTAATTCAGCACCTTACAGATAGTGTCAGTTATCCAGGTTCTGAGGGTTTGGTTTTGTTTTGGTATTGCAATCCTGAACATATTGGTTTGGAATCTAGATTATTTCTTTAAGATTGCAGGGCAGCCCGACGCTTTGAGGTATTATATCCAGTTGTGGCATCTGGCTGGGAAAGTCTCTCGTAGGTCTTTTTTGTTTGAAAAGAAATCATTTTCCAGAGTGCAATCATCAGATTTCCAAAGTCTTATTTGCTACTAGAGGACTATATGCCATATGCCTTTGCCCTAACTTCAAGGCTGGCTTTGAAGTGAGTACCTGGCAATTTCAGACTCTCTGCAGGTAGACAGTATCTTCAAGTCAACAAAACAAAATGAAATAATTAAAATTAAATAATTAATGAATTTCCAAAAAAAAGGAAAAAAGAAATGGGAGATTGGGAATTATGATTGGGTGGAACTGGCAACCAATTCTACTACATACTTCTTAACCTGTGCAATTTTCCACAAAGCGAGATTAAATATTTATGATCTACCAATTATTCTACAGGTTAAGTCGTCAAATTTACTCATACTAAAAAATGTAAAAATAAAATGTGGTTTGCATATCTCTTATTAAAACATCTGATCTCTAAAGCTGTTACTGCGGAAAGTAGCAAGGAAAACGAAACAAAATATAAGATTCTGTCAACCCTGTTAAATTTAGCCTAAAGAAATAAATTTTCTTTTTAGGTGATTTCTGCTTGCTAACCTCAAGCACTTTCTCAGTATTTCAATTTTCCACCCATGCTTCATCATTTCTAAGCATTCCTTAGTATATACATTATAGAAATAATTACAAAGGTGGCTTTAGTCAGAAGGAAATGAATCTTATGGTTCTGGGACTCCCATCTGCATGAGCCCCTGGCAAGGATTTACAACTTTGGATTCTTTTTCTTAAAGAGTACCTCCGAAATTATACAAGCACTAGGATCTCTCTCTCTCTCTCTCTCTCTCTCTCTCTCTCTCTCCCTTTTCTCTCAAATATATAAATAATCTTAAAAACAGCAATGACTTGGGGTGCCTGGGTGGCTCAGTCGTTAAGTGTCTGCCTTCGGCCCAGGTCAGATCCCAGGGTCCTGGGATCAAGCCCCGCATCAGGCTCTCTGCTCAGCAGGGAGCCTGCTTCTCCCGCTACCATTCCCTCTGCTTGTGTTCCCTCTCTGGCTATGTTTCTCTCTGTCAAATAAATAAAATCTTTAAAAAAAAAAAAAACAAAAAACAGCAATGACTTTCAAACTGGTGACCATAAACAATAAACCAGAATAAATATGTGTGTATGTGTGTTTGCGCATATGTGTGTATACCAATCTGAAACACTGGTTTTATAAGCAGTTTTGCCAATCTTGCTTTAACAACGTGCATAACACTATTTTTTTAATCTAGTCTCTTGCATTTTTTTTGAAAATGCTGGTTATGACCAGAAAATTGACTTCAAGATTTACTGATGGGTCTCTGCTATGATTTGAAAACCATATCCTCCTACTGCCAAAGAGCAACAAGGTGCATAATTCAGCTGTAATTAGAATACACTATCATATAATATAATATAGATATGATATAATATGATATATTATCAATATATGATATATGATAATATGATACTATATATATATGATAATATATGATATTATCAATATATGATAATACATATCATAAACCACCAGATCTAGGCTTTGATATACTACTATACAAGGACTAGACAAGTTTTCAAAAAAATCATTTTTACAAAATCCTCAACACTTGCTGTTAACAGATATGATGTTGCTAAAAGAGGAAAAAATAAAAGTATTGGAACTCACAATTTCTTTATCCCAAGTCAGAGGTCAACAAACTTTTCCTTAAAGATCCAGCACATAAATATATTAGATTTTGTAAGCCATTCCTCGGTTACAACTCCAAACTCTGTCCTTGTAGTATGAATGCAGCCACAGATTACGTAAAGGAATTATTTATTGTTGCTGTGTTCTAACAAAACTTTATTTAACAAAACAGGCAGTAATTTGCCAATCCTTGTTCTAAACAGAAGTATCTTATTTGTTTCTCTCATGATAATATACTTTGCAATTACTTTTTCATTTGTGGATTTGCCTGTTTTTCATATGCTCTCCCCACTAAACTCCAAACTCCATGAGTACAGGCCTCGTTTGCTTTTTATCTTTGCATCCCCAGTGCCCAATAAAAGACTCAAATATTTACTATGTCTGTTGTCAACTTTCAAAAAGGCTAGCAGAATAACCTGCTGATTAAGGAGAACTAGGATTATTTAATTTATGTAATAAAGGTCAACACCACAGAGTCTTAGCAGTCCTTTCAGAGACATAAAGAGAGGATATTTATTTACAGGTTTTAATATTAAAAATAAAGCTGCTATAAACCTCAATGTACAGGTTTTTGCATGAACAGGGGTTTTCATTTTTCAGGTAAATGTATAACAGTGCCATCTGGGTTGTACAGTTAATTTTTTAAGGAACTTGTAAAATATTTTTAATAATGACTAAGTTATTCTACAATTCCATCAGCCAGCTTACAGGAGATGTAGTCTCTTCACAAACTCTCCAGCGGTTGGTATTTTCATTATATTTTAACATTTCTAATGGATGTATAGTAGCATCTCATTATGGTTTAATTTGCATGTACCTAATGGCTAATGAGGCTGAACATCTCTTCATGGGTCTTATAAAGTGCAGAATTGGTTAAGAATTAACAGATTATGACAGAATTTATAGCTTTGGATTGATGGACCCAACAAAGCCTGAGTCTTGAAGCAGAATATTGATAAGGAAATATTTTAGTTAGTTCACAGTCTTGAATTTCATAAACCCATTACAAAAAAGACAAGAAAGTATGTTTATTCTCAAACACTGGATCAGAAAAGTATGTTTGGTATAGACAGAGAAGAGAATTTTATTATCAGTTCTAATTAATTGAATGAATATTTGAATGTCACTAATTATTTTTAACTTATTTTTTCTTACATAGCAGTATATATATAATTAGTAGCCTAAATTATATTAAATTCAACCATTTGGAAATTAAAGTAGTAAATAATGAATATATATCCTATGCATGGTTCCTCAGAGGCAAATAGGACACCATAAAAATCAGTACTTTTCTTAATATTTTAGTTTAGTTTGCTCTTATGAATAGTGGGGCAAAGTTCAAGCTTCCCAAAGGATAAATATGATGATCAAGTGAGATACTATATAAAGTTACTTTTGTATGTGAGTACTAAAACTATGTTTATAGTTTTAGTACTATATATACTATATATAAGCATATATATATATATATAAACTATATATAAGCATATATAATATATATAATATATATATATAAAATATATATAAAATACATAAAAATATGTTATCAGTAGTTTTTAGAATATCTCTCTTTTTGGTACAGCAAATCAGTTAACATAAATCCCTAGAGTTGAACTGACAAGTTTTAAAACATAGTTTCACCACTTACCAGGTCTTAATCAAATGTCTTCATCTAACAAAGCATAAGTTTCTTTGCTGCAAATAATGGTAACACTTCACTCAGAAGTTCTGAGGAATGTTCTGAGGAATCATAAGCTAGAACTTACTAAGTGTTTCAAATAATGCTTGGCATTGTAACATAATAAATTTTAGTCATTATTAAATTACTAAGTCCTATTTTTTAAAACATTTTTTTTAAAGATTTTATTTATTCAACAGAGAGGAGAGAGATCACAAGTAAGCAGAGAAGCAGGCAGAGAGAGAGGGGGAAGCAGGCTCCCTGCCGAGCAGAAAGTGCATTGCAGGCTTGATGCCAGGACCCAGAGATCATGACCTGAGCCAAAAGCAGAGGCTTTAACCCACTGAGCCACCCAGCCACTCCACTAAGTCCTATTTTTATGGATATCTCTTTAAAAACTATATTTTACTCTCCACTGTATTTTTTTAAGATTTTCTTTATTTATTTGACAGAGAGAGATCTTTAGTAGGTAGAGAGGCAGGCAGAGTGAGGGGGGGGAAGCAAGCTCCCCACTGAGAAGAGAGCCCGATCCGGTGCTCGATCCCAGGACCCTGAGATCATGACCTGAGGCGAAGGCAGAGGCTTTAACCCACTGAGCCACCCAGGCACCCCTCCTTTTGTTAGAAGCTTATACACCAAATCTTTCTGTGGACTATGAACTCAGGGATCAAGACACCCAACTTTGAACTCTGTTGGGTCTAGCTCAATGACTCAATCGTATGGGATGTCCAATAGATGTTTGTTAGCAAATTAATATTATAATGAATCAATACTAGAAGCGTAAGAAAGGATATCAAGTTTATTTCTTACTAGTATTTTTGTTAGTTCTATGAATAATGTAGAGTGTATAATTCTGAGGACTTCAACCCTAATCTTCTTTGTTAATTGCTTTAGGAAGAAGTTTCTTTCACACTGATATTTTCCACTCATTACTTAAATAAATTGGCATTTAAGGCTATTTGTTAATATGGCAACTATTTGTTCTGTGGACATGTATAGTAAGAGAGAAAGCAGAATTTTTTTTTTCTAAATAAAGCTTTCGGTATTTCCCATTTTTAGAGGTGAGATCAAAATTATTGAAAACTACTTCAGTGTAAATATATACTTTTTGGACAGAATCAAGGAGTAATATTAGCTCTATCATATTTGTTATTCCACCAAATTCAAATGTATTTCCAATCCTCAACTTGATCTTAGTTTGGTTTATTTTTTTATATACCCATGATAACGGTATTTCGTTTTGCTGGTCTTTGTTTTGTTTTTGGACCTTCGGTTGTAAGTTAATGTAATAGCAAACAACAAAACTAGGTTCATAATCAAGAATGGAATCTTCCTGGTATATACTATTGCAATTTCAATTTTCTAAGTGAGAACTCAAAAAAGAATAAAAGGGCAATCACAAAATGTAAGGGGTTACTTTCCTTTGCTTCACCTTCATTGAAATCACTCTTTCTTATTATCCATAAAGAGGGAGAGATACTTCCATTTAGCCTTTGATAAGTTTCCCTCAATAAAAGGCAGGTGCCCACCATCCCTTCCCAGACAACAATTAAAATAATTTTGTTTTTCTGTAATACTTTCCCTTTATGATGAGCAAAAATGAACACACATCTAAGTAATATTCAAATGATCCATGTCAATTTTATTATTGCTGATTTAAGACACTCTGCAGTTACTGACACATAATATAAAAATTAAACACTAAGCAGCATAAGTCAGATAATTTTACTTTATGGGGATTGTAGCATGGAAAAAGACTGAGAATATCTGTTATATACAATTATTTATTGTAGAAAATAAGAAAAGCAACATTACAAGCCCTGGAAACAATTTCATATAGAATCAGGAAGCTGGATCTTATATAACCTCAGACACCTTAAGGCAAATTTACTATAATGAAATTTTACCTGAATATAAATAGTAGGTACAACAAGACCAAAGGTCAAGATGACTGTGGATTTCTATCACACACATACAGACACAAAAACAACCTCCAACCCCTATCAGAAAGTTCAAGTCAATTACTTAGTTATAAGATATTTTACTAAATCACTGACAAATTAGTTCAGAACTACTAACAAATATCCTCTCTGTCTCGCCAGTTGACCACAGAGCCACCCAGCCACCCCACTAAGTCCTAAGGTACAGGGTAGGCTCCGAGACTACAAATCTGGTGAAAAAGCAACTCATAAAGGCTTGAAGTAGAGTGATCACAAAGAGGACAGCCCAATCCCCCACCCTGGCCTGGCCTCTTACTTCACCTGCCTAGAAATCACTTCCATTTCTCTGCCAACTCAAATGCCACCAAATTTTCAGGATGCAAACAAACCTCACTTTCGTTTTTTGTTTTTATGGAAACATATTTGAATAATCCAGTCTGGAGGGATTTCTCTTTTTCTGTATTTAAAGGCTAAAACACACAATTTATCATTGGAATGTTTTCACTTTTTAAAATTTCATTGTTCTTCAGTGGTTTTAGGTAAGCTAATCTTGTCTCTCTGTAGAGAATGTAGGTTTTTAGACAAGGATCATATATTTTACTACTTTTAAATCAACCAGAGATAGAAATATACAAGTATATGCTCTACTGGTTGATCTCTTAGAGGCCATTTAGATAGCATTTTGCACACTGAACAGAACAATTTCTTAATATGATTATGAGGACTTTAAAGTTCATGCCTGCTTTAAAACCAGAGAGGTTTGTATTCTTACTACTTGGCATGAAAACAATGCCAAATTTGGGGCACCTGGGTGGCTCAGCGGGTTAAAGCCTCTGCCTCTGGCTCAGGTCATGATGTCAAGTTCCCAGGATCGAGCCCCATATCAGGCTCTCTGCTCCGCAAGAAGCTTGCTTCCCCCTCTCTCTCTGCCTGCCTCTGCCTACTTGTGATCTCTCTCTCTCTCTCTCTCCGTCAAATAATAAAATCTTTAAAAAAAATTTAAAAATGCCAAATTTAAAGATTGCCTTTTTTCCTTCTTCTTTCCCTCATTCTCTCCCTTCTTTCTCCCCTTCCTTCTTTACTCTTTGCATTTGTTCTTTACCTCTTTCTTTCTTAGGATTGTACTGTTTTGCAATATTTCACTCCAATGATGACATGTGTAACGAGGAAGCCAAGACTAATTATATGATTATAAAGAGAATTCTCATGGTCAATCACTAAAATATTGAGTTGCTTTACAAGCAGTTTTTCCTTTTTGTTATCAACATTCCCTCACTATTTTCCTTAGTCAAAAGAACATTATTCTAGAAAGAAAAATTGATAAATGTAAAGTTATCTTATGAGCTCATTCAAGAATGTGACATGCTATTTTTCAAAATGCTAACTTTATGTCAATCAATGAACATTATTGAACATCCTGAGACAAGTCCTAGATGAACGAACAATGGCAATTACATTTTTAACATATTCTTTGGATCAAAGGATAGATGGTTAGCCAGTTTGAATATTTGTAATATTCTAAATTTGGAAAAGAATAACGATTTTACGGTTGTACAGATGATATATTTCATACAACAGAATTGAATCAAACCATCAAAATCATCTCATTTATAATTTTAAAAAGTTAAACCAACAACTGTACCTGGAAATTTAGTTGGAGCCGATTCCCTATCTTGTATAATATTGATAAAAAATACATAAATGCAGGGGCGCCTGAATGGCTCAGTGGGTTAAGCCTCTGCCTGGGGCTCAGGGGCTCAGGTCATGATCTGGGTCCTGGGATCAAGCCCCACATCGGGCTCTCTGCTTAGCAGGGAGCCTGCTTCCCCTCTCTCTCTGTCTGCCTCTCTGCCTACTTATGATCTCTCTCTGTCAAATAAATAAATAAAATCTTTAAATATATATATATATAAATGTAAAAATTTCCTCACTTAAGCTTTAACATGTTTGATCTTAATTTTTCTGTCAATTGTTATTGATTTATCCAAAAAATAACTATTTCACAATTAACTGTACTATGTTAATTTGCATGAAAGTGTATATAATATATTCAAAAATACATTTTCTTTTTATTCAATATTGCTCATTTATAATACCAAAAATCAATGTATTTATCTAATGGGATAGAGTGCAATTTGAATTTATTTTCTATAACTGAAATTATTTGATTAAAAAGAAGTTCAGTATAGTTTCATGAGAAACTTTTCTAGCAAATTAAGGAAAAATTTTCTTTTTGCTTGTTTTAACCAACAAAAAACCTAAAACAAACAAACAAAAAACATGTTTAATTTTTCATTTGCTATCTGTTATATTTAATGGTATATACTTCAGGTCAGCTGAGTAATGTGAAGGAATAAATTATCATTGATAAAAAATAAGTTAATATATAAATAATACAAGCAGAATACTTATTAGATTTTGTCTTAGATGCTTCACAGTTTATAAATTATATATAATTTAATATAATTATATAGAAATATAATTATATAATTCCATATATAAATAATTATATATAAATGTATATATACATTCATACATGATCTTTTGGACCTTCTAAGTATGACTGAAAAGAAAAAAAAAATGAATAGGTGAAAATGTGAGTTAACAAGTACGGTGAATAGAATCTGCCTGTAGTGGTATGCAGAATAATGCCCCTCCAAGGATATCCATGTCCTAAGCTATAGAAACTAAATTTGTTATGTTACATAGGGAAGCACCATTAAAGCTGAATCTGGAATTTAAGTTACTAATCAGCTGAATTTAAGATAAAAGAGATTTTCCAGGATTATCTGGTTGAACCCAAAAAAGTTATTTGAATGTGGAAGAAAGGAGGCAGAAGAAAAGGTCAGAATGATGTGATGTCATAAGGACCCAACCAGCCATTGTTGCCTTTAAAGACAGAGGAAAGGGCCACAAACCAAAAAACTTAAGCTGCCTTTGTAACCTACAAAAGACAAGAAAACAGAGTTTCATCTAAAACCTCCAAAAAAGAATGCAGCCCTACTGATATCTTGATTTTAGCCTAATAAGACCCATGTCAAACATCTAATCAACAGAACTATAAGATAATTAAGTTTATAGCAGAGACTCCTGGGTCCCTCAGCTGATTGTCTGCCTTTGGCTCAGGTCATGACCCCAGAGTCATTGGATCTAGCCCCACATCAGGATCCTTGCTTAGCAGGGAGTCTGCTTCTCCCTCTGCCTGAACTCCCCCTGTTTGAGCTCTCTCTCTCTCTCTCTCTCTCAATCTCTCTGACAAATAAATAAATAAAATCTTTAAAAAAATAGGTTTGTATTGTTAAGCCACTAAGTTTCTGGAAATTTGTTATGGCAGCAATAGGAAACTAATATATCAGCATTCTACTTGTATTGGCTATGATCACATTTATTCTCCTAAGTTGGAATCTTTATGGCTAGTAAAAATAATTTTAAAATTATGTTCACTTCTTTTTTTTTTTTTAATTATGTTCACTTCTTGATTTATTTGTGAATTTAGGGAGAATTGGAACTTTTATATTATTAATCACTGGAATCTTTAACATTTTAGTTATTTGTCATTTAGGAAAGACATGACTTTATTTTTTAAGGCATTCTTACAACTCAGTTAAATTTCTTTCCATTTAAAAAATTCTACATTTCTTATTATAGTTTATCTTCTATATTTTAATTTATCCTTGTTGCTATAAGTGATGTTTTCTTTTATTATTCTTTACCTGGTTTTACCTGGTGTTAACTTTGTATATTCATGTTAAAATCAATAAAATATCTCATTTTTTTATTTAAGTAATTTTCAATTGAATCTATTATAGCTTTGTGTTATAATAATATCCCTAACTAATGAAATATTTCCTTCCTCCTTTAAAAATATATTAGTCATTTCTTTTATCTCTAATTGTATTTGTAAGTGCTTCCAGAACAAAGTTAAATAATGTTCAAGATCATGAGCATCTTTTTTTCCCAACTTAAATGATACTGTTTCTAAAATTTCATCATTAAGTATAATAATCAATACTCATCTGATAAATTATATCATCAAAACAAAGCAAATATAGCTATATTCACTATGCCACTCTAAGAATGTTAGAAATGCAACCTATGTGAGACAGTAATCAGTTCATCACTAAACATATTTTCCCCTATGTATAAGTATATTCCTACTTTGCTTATTACACACTGTGAATAGCAAAGCAGTGGGGTCAGGTACTGTTAGAGACTATGGTATCTACTGATAATTCTGGTAGGTAAAAGTGAAAGGAGCAGATACATAAACTCCAAGAGCTTCTCAATATAAAGGTAAAAAACAAAAATATGGAGGATTGAAGAAGAAAGTCGGTCTACAAAGTAGAGAAAGAAGGCAGATCTCAAGGTGGGAAAATAAATTTTTGAACAAGGTACTCCCACTGGGGGACCACTGTGCAAGTTTTGTTCACATATTCCTCCACATCTCATCTAGCTGCAGGCTATGATACAAAGAATGATTTTAGGAACAAATTTTTAACAGTCGGTTTAGGATATTTCTAGAAGACATCATCCCTTAAATAATAATTCTCTTAAAATAATCTCTAAATTTCATAGGGGGAAGAGCAAGATGGCAGAGGAGTAGGAGGCTGAGATAGTACCAGATCCCAGAAATTCAGCTAGATCGTTATCAAACCATTCTAAACACCTACAAACTCAACAGGAGATAGAAGAGAAGAACTGCAATTCTAGGAACAGAAAATCGACCGCTTTCTGGAAGTATTTTGTTCTCTCATTCATCTGTTCTTATCTTGATAAAATGACAAGGCGGAAAAACTCACCACAAAAAAAAGAACAAGGGGCAGCAGCAATGGCTAGGGATCTAATCAATATGGACATTAGTAACATGTCAGAAATAGAGTTCAAAATGACAATTATCAAGGTGCTAGCTGGGCTTGAAAAAAGCATGGAAGATATTAGAGAATCCCTTTCTGGAGAAATGAAATCCCTTTCTGGAGAAATAAAAGAACTAAAATCTAACCAAGTTGAAATAAAAAAGCTATTAATGAGGAACAATAAAAAATGGAGGCT
>JAQQSY010004352.1:0-12354 GCA_028646535.1 Procyon lotor
TTTGACAAAACAGGAAAAAATATCCAGTGGAAAAAAGACAGTTTCTTCAATAAATGGTGCTGGGAAAATTGGACAGCTCTATGTAGAAGAATGAAACTTGACCATTCTCTTACACCATACACAAAGATAAACTTGAAATGGATAAAAGACCTCACCATGAGGCAGGAATCTATCAAAATCCTAGAGGAGAACATAGGCAGTAACCTCTTTGACATTAGCCACAGCAACTTCTTTCAGGACATGTCTCCAAAGGCAAAGGAAACAAAAGCGAAATTGAACTTTTGGGACTTTATCAAGATAAAAAGCTTCTGCACAGCGAAGGAAACAATCAACAAAACAATCAGGCAACCCATTATTATCAATTCTAACAAGTACCCACTATGCCCAAAATACTTTAAGATTTTAAAAATAATAATAAAAAACATTATTTCCCAAATTGAGAAGTATGGCATGGCAGCAGCAGCGAGACGGAACATGACACCTAAAATGAAAAAAAATTTTTATCACACAGTGGGCTCTGCAGTCCAAGTTATTAACCGCAAAACTGCTGAGGCCAGCCATAGAGGAAAAAGTCTACTAATTAACTACTTCTAAGAGAAAACTTTAGATGTCTTTATTTTACGAAATATTCTTCATCTATCATACTTCCTCATTCTCATCTAGTTACAACTGTCAGAAGGAAAATTTAACTTTGAGACTTTTGGACATTTGTGATTGTTAGCCACGGGCCTCTTTATCCATGTTTTTAGAGAAACTGAGTCACAAGAAGTCAACTGCCCAAGCCACACAAATGGAGTAAGCCAAAGAATTCAGCCTCATGTCTTCAATAGTATTTTACTTGTCCTTGTAACATAGTCATTTACCCAAAGTTTCCTAGTCCTTTGGAAAAAAAGATAAAAAAATGCAGAAGTTTATTATTTTACTACATAGACTTTGGGAGTTAATATTAATCTACTCATGATTATATAATTACTATTTATCACTTCATTCTGTGCAGTTATATCACTGCTCAGAAATTTTTTTTATTCAAGTACAATTAATATAGTGTTATATTACTTTCACATGTACAATGTAATGATTCAACAATTCTATCCATTGTTCAATGCTCATCTTAATCCCCTTATTTCACTCATACCCCACCCATGTCCCCTCGCACCAGTTTGTTCTGTATAGTAAAGGTCTAGTTTTTTTGTTTGTCTCTTTTTTCTTTGCTCAATTGTTTTGTTTCTTAAATTCCACACACAGGTGAAATCACATGGTATTTGTCTTTCTCTGATTGGCTTACTTCACTTAGCATTATACCCTCTAGGTTCATCCATGTTTTTGCAAATGGCAAGATTTCACTTTTTTATGGCTGAATAATATTTCACTGTGCATAAATACCACATCTTCCTTATCAGTCCATCTACTGATGGACACTTGGGCTGCTTCCATAGTTTGCTATTGTAAATAATGCTGGAATAAACATAGAGGCGCATATATCTTTTCCAATTACTGTTTTCATTTTCTTTGGGTAAATAGTAGTGAAATTACTAGATCATATGGTAATTCTGTTTTTAATTTTTTGAGAAATTTTCATACTGCTTTCCACAATGGCTATACCAGCTAGCATTCCCACCAAAAATGGAAAAGGATTCCTTTTTGTCCACAATCTCACCCACACTTATTTTTTGTTGGTTTTGATTTCAGTCATTCTGACAGGTGTATGGTGATACCTCATTGTGGTTTTGATTTGCATTACGCTGAGGATGATGTTGATTGTCTTTTCATGTTTCTTTTGTTATCTGTATGCATTGTTTGGAAAAATGTCTATTCAGGTCCTCTGCCCATTTTTTAAAAAGACTTATTATTTATTTGAGAGAGAGAGTGAGCAAGCAGAGGAAGGAGCAGAGGGAGAGAGAAAGAGAGAATCCTCACACAGACTCCCCATTGAGTGCAGAGCCTGATGCAGGGTTGGATCCCAGGACCCTGGGGTGAAATCACGAGTCAGCCACTTAACCAAGTAAGGCACCCAGGAGCTCTTGTCTGTCCATTTTTAACTTGGATTATTTTTACTTATTTTTTATTTTATTTTTATTTATTTTTGGTGTTGGTTTGTATAAATTCTTTATATATTTTGGATATTAGCCCCTTATTGGATACATCATTTGCAAATACCTTCTCCCATTTAGTAGGTTTTTTGTTTTGTTGATGTTTTCCTTCACTATGCAAAAGCTTTCTATTTTGGTGTAGTCCCAAAAGTTTATTTTTGTTTTGTTTCCCTTGCTTGAGGAGACATATCTAGAAAAATGTTGCTACAGCTGATATCAAAGAAATTACTGCTTATGTTTTCTAGAAATTTTACGGTTCAGGTCTCACAGTTGGGTCCTTATGCCATTTTGATTTTTATGTATGTATACATATTTTTATGTATGGTATTTGAAAGTAGTCTAGTTTTCCAAACACCATTTGTTGAAGAGACTGTCCTTTCCCCATTGTATCTTCTTGCTTCCTTTGTGACAGATTAATTGACCTTATACGTGTGGGTTTATTTCTGGGTTTTCTATTATGTTTTATTGACTTATGTGTCTATTTTTGTGCCAGTACCATGCTGGCATGTACTACATGCCAGTAGTACTACAAAGTACTACCACTTTGTACTATATCTTAAAACCTAGGACTGTGATACCTCCAGCTTTTTCTTTTTCAAGATTGCTTTGGCTATTTGGTTGTTTTTTTTGTTTGTTTTTCGTTTTGGTTCCACATAAATTTTAGAATTATTTGTTCTAGTCCTGTGAAAAATACTGTTGGTATTTTGTTGGGAATTACATTAAATTTGTAGATTGTTTTGGCTAGAATGGACATTTTAATATTTGTTTTTCCAACCCATGTGCATGGAACATCTTTCATTTGTTTATGTCATCCTTAATTTCTTTCATCAGTGTTTTATAGCTTTTGGAGTGCAGGTCTTTCACCTCCTTGGTTAAGTTTATTCCTAAGTATTTTGTTCTTTTTAGTGCAATTGTAAATGGATTGTTTTGTTATTTTCTCTTTCAGCTACTTTATTGCTAGTATATAGAAATGCAACTAGTTTCTGTATACTAATTTTATATCCTATGACTTTACTGAATTCATTTATCAGTATTAGTAGTTTTTTAGGGAATTTATAGGGTTTTCTATATACAGTATCTTGTGATCTGCAAATAGTGAAAGTTTTACCTCTTTCTTAACAATTTGGGTGCCTTTTGTTGATTGATATATATATTTTTAAATATGGAACACTTCACAAATTTGTCTGTCTTCCATGCACAGGGACCATGCTAATCTTTCCTGTATCATTCCAATTTTTTAGTGTATGTGCTACACAACCAAACACTATTTCTTCTTATTGTCTGATTGCTGTGGCTAGTACTTCCAGTACTATGTTGAATAAAAGGGGTAAGAGTGGACATCCTTGTCTTGTTCCTGATCTTAGAGGAAAAGCTCTCAGTTTTTCTGCGTTGAGTATGACATTAGCTGTGGATTTTTTTTTTTTATCTCTGGCCTATATTATGTTGAGGTATGTTCCCTCCAGATCTACTTTGTTGACAGTTTTTATCATGAATGGATGTTGACAAAAAGGATTTTGTCAAATGCTTTTTCTGCATCCATTAAAATGATCATATGGTTTTTATCCTTTCTCTTATTGATATGATACATCACGTTGCTTGATTTGCAAATATTGAAGCACTCTTGTATCTCTGGAATGAATCCCACTTGATTGAGGAGAATGATTTTTTTTAATGTATTGTTGGATTGAGTTTGCTAGAATTTTGTAGAGGATTTTTGCATCTACATTCATCAGAGATATTGGTCTGTAGTTTACTTTTTTTATAGTGTCACTGCTCAGAAATTTTTGAAATGGCTTTTTGCAAATCAGAAAGAAGAAGGGTGGCTGCAGGAAATATTTCTTAAGTTGTTAGAATTCTGTTCTCAGATGACTTCTTTTCAGACTGCTGTACCTTACCAGTAGCAGGCTGGCCCTGATGAGGAAACAAAAATAATTATGCAATTATTTTGAAACTCTGTATTTAACGGTATTTTTTCCCTCACAAATGGCAGGGGAATTGGTAGGGAACCAGTCCCCTTGTCTCATGTAATTTCCTCCATCTGAAGATATCTAAGAAAGTTGATAGCATTAGTTCAGTGTGCATCCAAGATTTTCTTGGTTTAGATGGTTAGAGTCACTGTGCAGTTTAATAGCCAAAATCCTTCCTACAAAATATGAAAAAGACTGAAATTCCACTGGAAACTCAAAACAGCTTTTGGAAAAGTGAAAAAATTTAAAGTTTAGCTATTTATGTCTTATTTCACTATCTTCAGTGTTTTGAAAAAAACTAAAAGCAGAATTAGTACTCAAAATCCCACTGTAAAAAGGTTTCCTATTTTTAAGACTGACTGAAAATACTGAAGTTCCTTTTGTAGCAGGCTTTCATCAATATTAAAGAGACAACAGATATGACTGCATTTTAAATACTCATCTTGCAAATTCCTCAGTTATTTGAATTTTTTAATCTCTTGGAAGTGCTACTACCTATACAAACGTGATTTTATTTTATAAGAGGTCCCTAGACTTTCAATAGAATCTAGAATATAAGTAGGTAGAGTTTCAATTTCCTTATTTAAAGTGCTTTCTCTAATTCTTACATTCAACAGAGGTCTAATGCAAATAGAGTTAAGGGTTACATGGAACCCTTAACACACCAGGAAAGAATCTCAGGGTGTGCTTATTGGTTTTTCCCAACCACTTTCTTTATGGGTTCATTTCATATCTGATCTCACAACTTGGAAAAAATACAGGTCTAAAGGTTCACTTGAAGGAGAGATTTCCTCTTTTTAACACCAAATAGAAATTGAGGGCTTTGATATTGTCATGGAAATGACTCTTTGTAAACAGCGCTCAAAGGCCTGTTTTAAACCAGAATGAGCTGGAACAATGTTTTTGTTTGTTTGTTTGTTTGTTTGTTTGTTTGTTTTTGTTTGTTTCTTTTCAGATTATGAGATTGAGTATGGGTAGAGAGAACCTCTGGTTAAGATAGTGAGAGGAAATGGGGGAAAAAGTGTATCTCAGAGAATTCCTCACACTGTGCCAGCAAGTTGTCTAGGACAGCTTTATTCAAAAAAAGATGTTTGTTCCTTCAGGTGCACAAAGACACAGCCTGTTGAGAACTGGACAGGAAAGTTAGGAAAAATATGAAAGAAAAAATGGAAGAGGTCATTTGTCTCTGATTCCCAGTTTTAAAAAGGCAAATTTCATCCTGAAAATTATGACACACACAAACGTTAAAAAAAATTCTACTTTTCAAAGCAAGTAACTGATTTTTTTTTAAAGCAGGATTTGAGAAAGAAATAATGTTTCAGCAATTATTTAAATACCTTAAATCAGTGTTTGCTTTGGCCCTTGTATCATGTAGAACTTTATTTTCTTTTAACAAAATGTAAAAAAATAACACCTTTGTTTCTCTTTAAAAAAAAAGAATAGATTGAAGACAGGGAAGTGATAATGAACTTTTGCTTTAAAAAATACTCACCCTCATACTGTTAAGTTGGATTTCAGGTTTAGGATATCATTGTTATCTTAATTTCTAACCTTAGAAGTATCTAAAATTAAAAATGCAAGAGTCTTCCCCACTTCATACAAATAAAAAATTTTTGGAGAAACATAGAGGAAAAAAATCCCTGGATATAAGCTTTGAGGACAATTTAGAGCTAGTAATATTGATTACTAGTGCAAAGCATGGTATTTTCAAATCACAATATAGTCCATACCCTGCCCCTCACTTTAAGGGCACATCCTTTTATAAAACACTCTATCGACTCTTAATATTTGTTCTGAGTCCAGAGAGCTAGTGAAGGAAGACTTCTCTACCAGAGTTGCTCACAGCATCAATGCATCCATCAACACCTCCTTGATCTTTGAGAAAAAGTTAATCTTGCCATTGCTAAATAAGCTTGGGAAGTATTTCTGTTGGTCACCTACCTTGTGGCAACTAGAGACTGTCTAAAAAGCATTTAAAGCATCTTAGAACAAGAGATAATGAAGAATTACTACTGAATTTTAACATAGGGGAGGAGTTCCATTTTAAAGTAGCCCAGCTTAATGGAATGAGTATCTAAATTAATTTGAATTCCATTACGTTATGCCCAAAGGCAACTCGTATTATATGGAAGCAATCCTTCCAGGTGGAGTTGGTGGTATTCAGATTCTTAGATGAGAATATTCTATTTCTGTATAAAAATAAAATCTGCAACTGGCTTCTAGTCTCACTTTTAATTCAGTTGCATCCACCTTGGTGAAAGAATAGAGTGATTTGCTATTCTCTCTATTCAAAGACATGTCTTTTATTTAGAGGCATGTTCATAAATGTCTGATAAGTATGCTTTTAACATTAATCAAGAAATTACATAAAATGAACTGAGTGTAACTTCTATTGAAGATTAATATTCAATACATAGCACCTATAAAGATAATATGACTCATATTATCTTTATAAAAACACATAAAAAGAATATAAAGCACTGAGTAGGGCATCTGGGTGGCTCAGTCAGTTAAGCATCTGCCTTAGGTCATCTAAGCATCTGCTTAGGTCATGATCCCAGGGTCCTGAGATCTAGCAACTGCATCATGCTTAGCAGGGAGCCTGCTTCTCCCTCTACCTCTACTGGTCACCCTGCTTGTGCTCTCTTACTCCATTCAAATAAATAAATAAAATCTTAAAAAAAAAACAAAACACAAAAGCACTGAGTAATTCAAAAGAAAAAAGAAAGAAAATTAAAGAAAAAAGAAGGATTGCTCCTATTTTCCAAAATGGGGATTAGAAAAATAAGAAAAAGAACTTTCCAAAGACATAAAGATTGGAGTTAAGATTCAGGAAATTCTTGAATCCTAGATACTTCTGATGCTGAATTAAATTTCTCTCTTTTTAAAAGAGTATGAGTCATTTTCCAGAAACCTCATGTCAATACAAGGACTTAGGGAAAGGTGGGAAAATGGAGCCTTTTAAAAAAGGCTGATCTTGTAATGAGGAATAACAGAAATTCCTCTTATATGAAAAAGTAAAATACAGTCTCCAGTGCCAAAGACCTTGAAATTAATCCTATTATTCAATCAAGCCTGAAATAGGTTAAATCTTAATTTTAGATAGTTCTTCATAGTTGACAATTTTTTTCAGTAATTCTACCCCCTTTAGCTATGTATTTTCTTCATAGCAATTGTCAATACCTTACATATTAGACATTTATTTGCTCATTTCTTTATTATCTTTCTTCTACTGCTAAAATGTAAGCTCCATAAAAGCAAGGATGTTACCCTGCCTTATTCATTTCTATATCCTCAGCACCCCCAGCAATGCTTGGTGCAGAGTAGACAATAGATGTTTGTTGAATGAATAAATGAGATAAACGAAATGGATAAACACTACTGCATTTGAGCTTTGAAATCCCTAGAGAAAAAGACTTGTGTTTCTCACCCTGTTTAGAGATGAGAAAACTGAGACTCAAAACAGTATATTATTTTAATAGTATAAACAGTTAAGTAGACTCAGAGTCATAATTAGAAATATCCAGGTGCACAGTATTTCTTTTGGCTGACTTGTCCAAAGGGACTAGATTATGGGTAGTCAAAGATTACTGCCATCAGAATCAGCCCATTTCCACTTTTCATGAAGACTAGTGGAGGAGAAAAAAAAAAAAAGAATAAATTCACATCCTTCTCTAAAACCACAGCTGTCAACCTTTCTCAGCTTTCTTTCCTCTTTGATCACTTCCTAAATTAAATTCCCCTGCTGATATGTTTGTTGTCTCAGCACCCACTTTGTATTTATGATTTCCCTCCTGGTATCTTCTTCTTCTTCTTTTTTAAGATTTATTTATTTATTTATTTGTGAAAGAGAGAGAGAGAAAGAGAGAGCATGAGCAAGAAGGAGAGGAAGAGGTGGGATCGGTGCAGGCCTCGATCCTAGGACCCTGAGATCATGACCTGAGTTGAAGGCAAATACTTAACCAACTGAGCCACCGAAGCATCCACCCCCTGGTATCTTCTATTTTTACAGATATTTATTGAGCCCCTTTTACACAGTGTTAGGCATTTTTCACTGTCCCCTCACAACCAGGAAACTACAGATCTATCAGGCTTCAAAGCCATACTCTTTCCGCACCAGACTACCTCCCTCCATGGAAGACCCTACTCCTTACAGGAAGCTCTTGGGAGACTCACAGCAGGGCCCACCATCACCCTTAACAAGGGAACTCAGCAAAAGCTTAATGCTATACTGGTTAGCTGCAGGGGTACTATGGTACAACACAGGCAACAGGACCCTAATAATTAGCATGTGCCCCTGACAGGTTAGAGGTATCTGAATCCACCCAGTCCAGGATTTGATTTATAATTGCAATGAGAAAGAAGGTAATAATCCAGCCAGTAGTTATTTTGTAGGACTCAGTCTCTGATGGTCATGGGTGGATCAACTTTATCTTTCTCCTTCACCAGCTATATCAAAACATTTTTGTTAAGATGTCATGGTATCCTTTATTTCCAATCCGTGATCTTTCTTTCCTTTTCTTCTTTGTGAAACACTAAGTTCATTCCTTTTAGAGCTAGTAGTAAGCAGCTACAGCAGGTGACTCTTCGTGATTCTCATGTCCCTCCTAACATCTAGTTCTGCCTCTAAACTGGTGTCTTATATTTTCTTTAAGTCAAATATGGTGCCTTCTAAACAATGGCTCAAAAAAAGAGGTGGAGAGACACAGATATTTCAGTAATCAGGTTTCTGTCATTGAAAATGCCTATCAGACCATAAGAATAAAATCTTTCTGAACCTTTCAGTTATTAACACTTTGTGAGGTCAAGTTAAATAAATAGGTTCACTGGTGGACTTATGACACTGTACAAGCAAGATATAATTGCTTCATATAAGGCCAAGTTCTGGGCTCTGAGGGGACTCAGTGCATATATAAAGACAAATGAAAGCTTTAGAAGAGTGTCCTAGGACAGGTCTGAGCTCAGGATATTCCTTTCAATTGTTAAACAATGTGTGCTGCATTGAGCTTTAGTCTAGACAAGATGTAAATGATGCTAAGACTATTCATCAGCAAAGATGAACCACAGAATTCAAAGAATAGAATAAGCCCTGCCTGTCAAAGGGTCAGAAAGATGAGAAGGACAGGGAATTGGGATCCTTCTTGAGTGTGAGTCCAAATACCCATGGCTAGGAAGATGCTTGAAGTTCTTACATCTGCAGATGATGGAGACATTAGAGAACACCTATATCATGTTTGTGCTTGGATACAAGGCAAAGAACCACTTTAAATTTGAGTTGTTGCATCTCTTTTACTCCATTTTGGACAAATTTTGTTTAGGAAAGACCAATTAGTCCACATAGACCTCAATCAATATTAATTTTAGTTGCTTATGGAGGCCAGTGCGATGAAACCTACCTTTATTTTTTTAAAGATTGATTTATTTATTTTAGAGAGAGAGATTGAGGGTGGGAGGTGGACGGTGGGGAGAAGGAAGGAGGAGAGAGAGTCTTAAGCAGACTCTGAACTAAAAGCAGAGCCCACTGTGGGGATCGAAATCATGACCCTGTGATCACCACCTGAGCCGAAACCAAGTTGGACACTTAACCAACTGCACCACCCAGGTGCCCCCAAACCTATATTTCAATAAACAAACAAACAAACCAGGCCTCATTCCCTAGATATTCTGACTTAACTGGTCAACAATGGAATCTTGGAATCCATTTTTTTCTTAAGATCCTTCAGGTGATTCTAATGTGTAGCAGCCAAGGTTAAACCACTGACCTGATAAAAATAGCAGTTTTCCAAATGCAGATTTAGTAAATATTCCTAAGGTCCCAATAACCTCATAATGATGTAAAAAAAAGACAACATGTGGTAGGTTGTGGTGGTGATGAATATTTACCTACAAGAGTCATTGAAAATAAAAACCCTTCCTAGTATTACATCAATGGGTGATTGAGAAATAGTCATTCAGAAAGTTTTAAGAATGGGTACCTGAAGACATCATAGGACCTAGTTGTCTTACTAACAGCCCTAAATTATTTACATCTAGACCCATAAGTGAGAAAGAAATATCTCATTTAAATAATTTTCTTTCTTTTTTTTTTTTAAAGATTTTATTTACTTAACAGAGAGAAACACAGCGAGAGAGGGAACACAAGCAGAGGGAATAATAGCGGGAGAAGCAGGCTTCCCACGGAGCAGGGAGCCTGATGTGGGGCTCGATCCCAGGACGCTGGGATCATGACCTGAGCCTAAGGCAGACACTTAACGACTGAGCCATTTTTTGTAATTTACAGCAATAATTAACTGCTAATAAGTCTTAGTTAATCATTCATCAGCATGTCTGTCACATGAAAAGAGAATGTCTATGATTGACGACAACACAGAGGAAGGTAAAGCAAAAAGAAAAAGAAAGAATTCTATTGATATAATCTGAGTCACTTGGCACAGATCGTGCCATGCCTGAAACCATACTACCTTTCCATTTTTCAGCTATACAAGTGAAACTATTTACTTTTTAGAGATATTTTAAGTTGAGTTTCTGTCATTTGGAAAAAAAAAAAAAAAGGTCCAGACCAGACCAATCCAGCAATCTTCAAGAAAGATGTTCTAAATAATGTGATGGCGGAGGAGTAGGAAGCTGAGATAGCATCAGATCCCAGAAGTTCAGCTAGATAGTTATCAAACCATTCTAAAAGCCTTCAAACTCAAGAGGAGAGAGAAGAGAGGAAGAACAGCAATTCTAGGAGCAGAAAATCAACCACTTTCCAGAAGGTAGGACATGTGGAAAAGTGAATCCAAAGCAATGGGAGGATAGACCATGGGGAGAGGGGCCGGCACCCGGCAGGTGAAGAGCAGCAGAGCACAAAATCAGAACTTTTAGAAGTCTGCTCTGCTGAGGGACATCGCTCCAGAGGTTAAGCGGGGGGTTTAGCCCTCGTGGGAAAAGTGTGGTTTCAGGACCCGTGGGGTCACAAGTGGGGGGTCACAAGAGGTTCCAGGGGTGTCTGAGTGTGGCAGAGCTCCCAGGTATCAGACTGGTGAAGCCGGTGGCAGAGAAGGAGCTGTGCAGTGGGCTATCAGCTCAGGCTTACCTTAGACCAAGATCTGAGGCACAGTTGGGCTGCTGCTCTTCGAGCAGGGACCTCACAAGGGGCAGATCCGGAGAGACCCCTTCCTTCCTCCTCCAGGAGGAGTGGCGCGGGAGCACGTGGCAGGAATCTGCTGGGTTTGGAGATTCCAAATGGGGCCTTGCGCCAGAAATAGAAACGCTGGGTCACAGGCCAGTGAGCCTGGAGCACAACAGGAGACCAGGAAGATAGGAGTGACAGCTTTTCTTCAAGGGTGCACTGTGGAGTGGGGTCCTGAGCACTTGGCTCCTCTGGGCAGGATACTGGGAGGCTGCCATTTTCATTCCCGGCCTCCAGAGCAGTACAGAAATTGCTCAGGGAACAAAAACTCCTGAAAGTGAACCCGAACAAATTACCTGGCCCATCCCCTGGCAAGGGCATTCCAATTCCGCCTCGGGCAAAGACATTTGAGAATCATGGCAACGGGCCCCACCCCCAGAAGATCAGCAAGAATATCCAGCCAAGACCAAGTTAATCAATCAGTGAAAACTGCAAAACTCCAGAGTATTTTTATCTCACACTCATCTATTCTTATCTCGATAAAATGACAAGGTGGAAAATCTCACCACAAAAAAAGGAACAAGAGGCAGTACCGACAGCTAGAAACCTAGTCAATACAAACATTAGTAATATGTCAGAAAGAGTTCAAAATGACGATTATCAAGGTGTTAGCTGGGCTGGAAAAAAGCATGGAAGATATTAGAGAATCCCTTTCTGGAGAAATAAAATTCTTCTGAAGAAATAAAATAACTAAAATCTAACCAAGCTGAAATAAAAAAGGCTATTAATGAGGTACAATCAAAAATGGAAGCTCTCACTGCTAGGATAAATGAGGCTGAAGAAATAATTAGTGATATAGAAGAACAAATGACAGAGAATAAAGAAGGTGAGAAAAAGAGAGACAAACTGGACCATGAGGGGAGAATTCAAGAGATAAGTGATACCAAAAGATGCAACAATATTAGAATACTTGGGACCCCAGAAGAAGAAAGAGAGAGAGAGGCATAAAGCACATTGGAGCAAATTATTGTAGAGAATTTTCCTAATCTGGCAAAGGGAACAAGCATCAAAATCCAGGAGGCACAGAGAACCCTGCTCAAAATCAATAAAAATAGGTCTACACCTCATCATCTAATAGTAAAACTTACAAGTCTTAGACAAAAAGAAAATCTTAGATAAAAAG
>JAQQSY010004353.1:0-12353 GCA_028646535.1 Procyon lotor
AACGTGCTGTGTTTAAAATTCTCAAGTACTGGGCACCTGGGTGGCTCAGTGGGTTTAAGCCTCTGCCTTCGGCTCAGGCCATGATCTCAGGGTCCTGGAATGGAGCCCCAAATCGGGCTCTCTACTCAGCAGGGAGCCTGCTTCCCCCTCTGTCTCTGTCTGCAGCTCTGCCTACTTGTGATCTCTCTCTCTGTGTCAAATAAATAAAATCTTTTCTTTTTTAATATTTTATTTATTTATTTGACAGAGAGAGAAAGATCACAAGTAGGCAGAGAGGCAGGCAGAGAGAGAGGGGGAAGCAGGCTCCCTGCTGAGCAGAGAGCTCAATGCGGGGCTCCATCCCAGGACCCTGAGATCATGACCTGAGCCAAAGGCAGAGGCTCCAACCCACTCAGCCACCCAGGCGTCCCAATAAATAAAATCTTTTAAAAAAATAAAACAAAATTCTCAAGTACTAATATGTGTAGTATAAAAAAAAAAGTGCTAGAGGGCACCTGGGTGGTGTAGGTAGTTAAGAATCTGACTGTTGGTTTAGGCTCAGGTCATGATCTCAGGGTCCTTGGATGAATTCCCCATCAAGCTCCACACTCAGTATGAAGTCTGCTTGAGATTCTCCCTCCCTCCCTGTCTGTCCTTCCTGCTTATGCTCTATCTCTGTCTCTCTCTCTCTCTAAAATAAATAAATAAAGCCTTTAAAATATACTAGAGGTAATATATGTTAGGTAATAGAATATAATAAAAAAATGCTAGCGGTACACAGGAAGGAAAAACAACATCAGTTTAAAGATATTAGTAAGCAGCTCTATGAATTTATGCTTTGGAAGATTGGGGAAATGATTTCAGGTAATCTAGATTATAATTTCAGCCAAAGATGTGTTAACTTTGGTATATATTCATGACAAATAATAAAATATTGAATTTCAATGCAAATATCAAAAACTGCAATGGCAGAATCCATCCATTGAGTATGAAGAAAATCATCTTCTATTCATTCATAGAACAAGTTGCTCTTCGAAGACATCATTAGACACAGTGACTGAACATTGCTGGTTCAGAACTCACATCACCAGTTACCATTTTGGTATTTGCTCTTAATCTATCAATTGCCATCATAACTGGATTGTAATCATTAAAAACTGCTACAGCTATGACACTTTCCCCACTCAGTAATCTTTTAATTTTAAAACAATATTCTGTATTAAAAAGGTATGGACATAATTTAACCTACAAAATATCTATTATTCCTATAGGATATCAAAGAAAAGTACAAAAACATTTAGAATTTATTAATAAATAGCTCTAGTTTTATTTGAATAACAATATACTAGATCTCTGGTGGGTTTTCACCATTATTAATATTCTCTTCAATTTTCATTATCCATCTAAATGGAAAAAAAAATAAGATTTTAACATTCTTAAATCCTATTCACTAAGACTTCAAAAACAACTAAAAGTTTTTTGTATCCTAATGTGTATAACATGAAACACCAGAGTTTTTAGGCTCTCTTCAGTTTTATCATTTGTGTATTTATGCATGAGTGAATTAAAATCTTATAGTGATGAACTATCATAATTTCCCATTTATAAAAGTAATATTTTATAGTGCCTTATTCTGAATAATCTTGTTTCATTTTCTTCAGGAAAATCTTGAAAATCTATTTCTGATAATGTAATATTTGTTTTGATGTGACTCCCTGCGATTGTGGTCTTGGATGAAGGTGATTTAAGTTTGGAAATGGTATTTGCTGGTTCTTATAAATGATATGTCTTGACTTTCTGGCTCTTAGATCTTATAGAAAAGATTGATAATTACAAAAAAAGAATATTAAAATTATTCACAAAAAGCAGGGCACAATTGTACAGATTTACATGATGTTCTCTCTTATTTTACACAAACTCTAAATTAATTAATATCTTGAACAACATACAGGTACCTCCAGGGGACATAACAAATACCATGTTTCATTAAAGGTTAATTTAGACTGAAAGGATATCAAAAATAAAATTCACAGTTTTCCATGTAGAATATTTATAAGGAGAACAGAATTAGATCTAAATCTTTATTATTCATTATATATTTGTATGCTTTTATCAATATTTTTCTTACATTCGGCTAACAATATGATTAGCTTTAGCTTTGTGGTATTTTAACATTAGCATTAGCTTTGTTCATAAAATGTTTTGTGTCTATGTTAATTATCCAAATACAGAGGAAGTTATTTTATAATAAAGCAAAGAAAATCAAAGCAAAACAAATATAAAACGCAGAAATCAAAACAAAACAAAACAACTACATAATATTTTTGATTTTTAAAATTATTCTTCAGTACTTACCCCATGGATATGCACATAGCAGGTGTTCAATGTATGATTTGCAATCAAATTAGTAAGGGAGAGGAAAACAAAATTATGATTTGGAGGATTTTTTTTTTATTGATTAAATTTTGTGTTTCTGTATGGAATGTGTTTATGTGTGCGTGTGTGTGTGTGTGTGTGTGTGTGTGCATGCGTGTGTGTGACAGAGACAAAGAGTAAACTCCAGAATTTAAGAAGAATGACTGTGAGTGCCCACAGTTTAATCACAACAAATTCGTAATATAAAAAGATGAATTAAGACACTTGGAAAAATGGAAAAGTTGAAACATCTCCATTCTATTCTTACACCTCTTGTTGTTGTAAAAAATAAGGAAATGATAATGCAGTCAGAGGAGGGATGCAGATATTGGAAGAAGACTGAGGAATTTAAGCTTATAAAGTTTGTATGGAAGTCTCCCTGAGAAGTGAAGTTTAGAGTTGATAATACCTGATTTCATGGTTTTCAGGATTTCATGTGTAAAGCAAATCCCTCGATTTAGTGAACTGCTTGCTCATTTATCATTTAGGTTACTCAAAAAGACATGACCAGAGGGGGAGGAAGCTAGGTATTTTATAATTTTAAATTGGCCATGAATAGAGAGGGGAAGGTTTTGAGAGTATAATAAAGTGATCATCTTTGTCTAATAAATGTGGTATTTGTGGTACAATTTATGTAGGCTTTTAAAAGTCTAAAATTAAGAAGAATTCCAAAGATACAGAGAGACACTAAGGTTCAAGTTAAGATCATAGTGCTTCCAGTCTGTGATATAATTGATCATAAAAATTTTGCTAAAATTTACTTAGAATCTGACCCTTGAGGCAAAAATAAATACTGGGGGAAAAACTTGGCAGAGATTTTCTAAAATATACATGGCCAGATCTATATTTTAGGAAAATATACTCTTTAATATGATTATTAGGCTTGTGAAACCTAATTTTCATTTCAGCCTATGCTATATTTGGATTCAGAGATCATTAGCTGCCATGATTTCCTCCTAGAGAGAGCTCTGATTTTTAGCTAGGAAATGCCTCCAGAGTGAAGACTACATTGCCAAACCCCTTTATGTATGACTATGTGACAGAATTGTAATTTATTAATTGCAAGCAAAACATTTTTTAAGACATTCAAAGGGTTACCAAAAGGGAGCAAACTGAGCCGGAAGGGGTCTACCCTTTCATTCTTCTTTCTTACATTGTTCAGGCATGTAATTCAGATGTGATATGTTGGTACCCACCTAGGTTTGGATCATGAAGTCAGTTGGGGGATAGAAGCCATTCATTACATATTTCCACTTATTTTTTAATATTTTAATTCAGTATTTGTTAGACTTTGTGCTTACAGGTAGATATGTGTGGGATGCACGCATGTGTATGTGTATGCATGTGTTTGAAACACATACTCATTTTAAATATATGTACATTTTGTATTACTTTTTCTTACATAAAACCAAAAAACTAAAATAGTAGTGGGATGAAAGTGTTTCTAATGTCAAAATCCTGAAGTTGTCTGGCCTGTATGATGGTTCCATGGTGTCTTTTCCCACTATGGCTTCAATAATTTGTCCAGCAGTTTTGTGACTAACTATTGCAATCCAAGCCGTCTACAAGGGTTTAGGGAGATAATGGGGAATTAATGGAAATTTTGAATTGTTCTAAATGAGAATATACTTTTTATCAGTGAATATCAATATAATTATTTTTTTAAGATTTTATTTATTGGGGCTCCTGGGTGGCTCAGTGGGTTAAAGCTTCTGCCTTTGGCTCAGGCCATAATCTCAGGGTCCTGGGATCAAGCCCCACATCGGGCTCTCTGCTCTGCAGGGAGCCTGCTTCCCCCTCCCTCTCTGCCTGCCTCTCTGCCTAGTTGTGATCTCTCTCTCTCTCTCAAATAAATAAATAAAATCTAAAGATAAAATAAATAAAATTTAAAAAAAATGATCTGGCATTACTTATTATTAATGAACCTATTGGTTTCTATTCATCATTGCTATTCTCGGTGGCTACTGTCAAGGCTATTTTCTTTTCCTTTTTTCCTTTTTCTTTGTTTATTTTTTAAAAAGATTTTATTTACTTATTTGACACAGAGAAAGAGAGAGATCACAAGCAGGCAGAGAGGCAGGCAGAGAGAGAGGGGGAAGCAGGCTCCCTGCTGAGCAGAGAGCTCAATGCAGGGCTCCATCCCAGGACCCCGGGATCATGACCTGAGCCAAAGTCAGAGGCTTAACCCACTGAGCCACCCAGGTGCCCCAAATATCAATATAATTATTATTTTTATCCATATGCAAGATATTATAAAGCATTTGGAATAGTATCAGGCAAATAGAACATACTGTGTAAGAAATTATTTAAATAAAGTTAGAAATTTATCCAAGAAACTGTTTTTTCAGTTGTCTATAATTGCCATGAATGCAGAGATTATCTTTCACTTAGGTTTTCTCAGTGATTTTCATGGCGAGTTAAATGAATAATAAAGATCAGACAGACACATAGTCTGTGCAGACATAATATTAGGTAACCAAAATGCAATCCAAGATGAAAAAGTAAGTATACAAAAACAATCTCAAGTAATGAAAATTGATACATTTAAATAACCTCTTCATTTAAAGACGCTAACACTTTGACTCACACCAGAAAAGCCTTTTAAAGGAAATGTCTTTTAAGCCATAAATACCACAGACCTAAGCCTTGCATGAATGTTCACAGCTGCAGGCATTTTCTGGAAAAAAAAAAATCCTATGTGCAATCCTTCATTAGCTTCTTTTCTATCACAAGTTCAAGCAACCAAAAAGCAGTGAACAATAAAAAACAATGTAAAAACTCTTTGAATTTATTTACCTGCATTTATAATTTCTTTGAAAATACTTAATTTTAATTCTCATTAATAAAAACATATTTTCATGGCATTTACAAAGATATTCATTTGCTTAAACTGAAAACACTTCCCACATGCTTTCTTCTCAACTGGTTTCCATTTATCATCAGTTTTTGTTTATGGTCTGTTAGTCAGTTTCAGTCCATGTGACAGTACTCATATCTAACCCAACTTCAGTTAATTTCTTAGTAAGATTTTTGAAATACAGTGTCAACTGATTTATTGTTTTAACTGATTTATTAAAACTAACTTATATTACAACAAATGAATTAACACTGGTCTCTAATTATATCAAAATAAGTAATCTATTTTTTCTGACATTATTCACCAAACTTTTTCTTATACTGAATTTTATTACATAGTACAGCATTTCTGTCTTTTCCTTTTCCAAGTATTTCAGCTTCCTAAATATGCAGTTGTTGAAAATAATTTTCATTGATTATCAACAATTTTTTGTCCTTCTTCCTAATTAACAAAATCTAAAGTTTATTCAGGTATCCCAACTTCACTAGATTCAGGATATGTATGACCCAGTTCCCAACAGAAGGGTGGAATTATAGTTTTGTTCAGACATGTCATGAAGTCCAATTTCACATGGCAGCAAAAAAATGTGCAAAGGTATATGCAACAATTTGGACATTATAATTAAGGAAAGTATATTGAGAATAATCTTGGGAGTAGTTTTCCTTGTTCATTATAGGATACGCTCCTCTTATGAGTAGATATTTTCAGGTTTACATATGATTCCTAGTATTGCAGAAGTTCCTTATATAACCATGGGAAAAGTTACCTAGAAAGAATACTATGAGAAGGGCAATTTGAAAGAACAGAAGGAAAAAAAAAAAAAGAACAGAAGGAACTCAGAACTTGGAAAATACTGCTGAGCCCTGCAGTACTCATAATGGAACTTTCTGTCTTCTAGAATTTTGATATTGCTTAATGAAATTTCAGTTGGATTTTTGTTATTAAGGTTGAGCACATTTTAAATATATCACAATGAAACATAATTTTATTGTAATCATCCTTTGTCCACAAGAACATTATTCTATAGCATAAAATAGCTTGGTTTCCAGAAAAAGACAAAATCCCAAAGCCAATGTGATCCCCAATTAATATACAGTATCTATTAAGTGTAAGTGTTCCTAGAATTCAAAGATCTATAAATTTAAAAGTGATTGTAATACCTTTGCAATATAAAGAAATAGAAGATTATAAACTTCCTTTAAATAAGGATGGAAATAACTGTAATAAAGAAAAATAATGTGGCTGTTCACTAATGTTTAATAGGCACACTTAAATGTATGATGTCCATTAAACATTAGCTATATGTAGTTATTTACATTCACATTTAAAGTAATTGATTTAAATAAAATTAAAAATTTAGTATCTCAATAACATGACACTGATTTCAAGTGCCCAATAGTCAGATGTGGCTAGTAATTTCCATATTGTACAACACATATGTAAAACATTTCCATCATTGTAGAAAGTTCAATTAGACAACATTGATCTAAATCAAGGATCAGGAAACTATGATTCACAGACCATCACTTATTTTTGTAAAAAATATTTTGCTGAATACAGCTATGCCCATCCATTTATGTATTGTCTGTGGAAGCTTTTACACTACTTTGGCAGAATCAAGTAGTTGCAACATAGACCATATGGCCTCCAGAACTTAAATATTGATAATTGGAATCTTTTTTTAAAAAAATTGCTGAATTGCAAGGCCATGGTCTAAACAATAGTCTATTCATAGTGAAACACAGATTGATAAAATAACTACATGTGAATATTTTCTTAAGAAGTGAAACAAAATGCTTTTTAAACATTTTTTATTCTTTTTTTCCAATGATTTTACATATTCGTTTGAGGGGGAAGGAAGAGCAGAGGGAGAGGGACAAGCAGACTCCATTCTGAAATCAGAGCCCAATGCAGGGATCCATCCCACGATCCTGAGATCATGACCTGAGCCAAAATCAAGAGTGAGAGGCTCAGAGTCTCTCTGAGAGAGCCACCCAGGCACCCCCATTTTTAATTTATTCTTTAAACAAAACATTTGAAGAACATAATATTTACTTGAATCATAATATGTGTTTTTATTCACCAGTCTTCATAGTATTCTGCATAAAAATTACAACTTGGCTCATATTCAGACATACAAAAAATTTTAAAAAGGATAAACTTCAATTTAAAAGTAAAAAATACTACCTCAGGTTCTGTTTGACTTTGGCACACTTCACAAACTCATTTGTTATGTATTTGTAGAGTTTGATTTCTTCCAGTGGGATTGCCTTTATTATATGTTCAAGAAATCATTTTTCATGTTGCCAATCTTTAGCAATAATGTCAATTTAAAGAGAATCACTTCTTGCACCTGCTAACTCCATATCTGTAGAATGTAAATTGACTGGGATGTATACTTTTATCATTGTAAGAAAACCATAAATCTCTTCTGTATTCTGAATAATCAGAAATATTGCATAATCAGAAAAGCTGATTATAAGTGAAATTGACTTATACCCACAAATGACGTATTTTAGGAATTTCTAAAATTGTAAGGATTATGTTTTTCCCCCCAATCTCCTATGATTTTGACATCAAGTTTTGCTTAGAAGCTAATTTTAAGGTCTATTTAGAAACTAGTATATGCATGCAAAGTGGCATTGGAAAGAGCCAAAATGTTGTAGAAATATGGGAAGAATTATCATTTGTTTATTATCACTTTAGAAAATATGGTGTATTGATTAAGAACTCCAGGGTTTCAGCCAAACTTCCATATTTTGATTTTTCATTTCTACTTTTCTCATTTACTAGCTGGTAAGGTAGAGCATTATATTAGGGTACGAGGTAAGATATGGTAAACATACAAAAAATTGCAGTGACTTAACTAAGATAGATGATTACTTCTCAGTTACGTAAAATTCTGGAATTGAGCATTCCAGGGGATGGCTCATCTGCTCGGTAATGTCTATCATAGTACAAAGAATCTTTTTATTCTTTTTTTTTTTAAAGATTTTATTTATTTGACAGAGAGAAACACAGCGAGAGAGGGAACACAAGCAGAAGGAATGGTAGCAGGAGAAGCAGACTTCCTGCCGAGCAAGGAGCCCGATGCGGGGCTTGATCCCAGGCTCTGGGATCATGACCTGGGCCGAAGGTAGACGCTTAATGACTGAGCCACCCAGGTGTCCCTCTTTTTGTTCTTTTATTCACTTAGATATTGCCCTATTCTTCATGCTCATAATTAGACCTGATCAAGTCTACTTTTCAACCTGCAGAGTTACAAAGAACAATGAGAGGGTGAATAATCTCCTTTTGAGCAACTTTAGCACATTGCTAACAGTTATATTCCACTGGTTCAAATATAGTTAACTGGACACAACTATTTCCAAAGAAGAATTATAGTTTTACCTAGCTAAACAAGTGTCTAGTTTGGGAAAATTGTGTTGGAGAGCCATCGTTTCATATTTCACAATTTTCTTATCTTTAAATTGCATCTATTCAGATTTCTTGTGACAAGCGACCTTATGAGTACATGTAAAACCCTTGAACAAGCACCTGACATGCACTGAGGCCTTGAAAATTTTTATGTCTATTTCTATGTATGTAATTACTTTCTTTTGTGAACTGCTTTGGTATATTAGAGAATATAAATAGAAATAAAAATGCCTTATTTATTAAAATTGCATCAATTTTTGTGATGTTGGAAAAAATATTGATCAATAATAAAATAATCAACTTAATGATGTAGACTGAAATCCCTGATTTGAATAATTTGAGAGAATTTTATTTTAATAGATATTTTCATTGGTGTTTCAATATAGCACACCAGTGTTTTTGCACTTGAAGGAATATTTCAAGTAGGTTGGGAGAAGTATTAAATTATTAAATAAACATAGATAAAGAACTAGTGTTTTGAAAATTCTGGGTAGGGAGGATAAAAATAGATGATTTTCTAATCAAATTTTGAAAATAGGTTAAGTGAGATAAAAACAGGATTTTAATTTATAAGACAAAGGATAAAGCATAATAGAGTTCAGCATTCTGTTACCTAAAATTTTATTTAATGTATTCATGAAATTTAAATTTAACTGTTAAGTTTCTTATTTGAGCAACCATGGCCAAGGAGCTAAACTGCCCAGGCATTATCAGGTTCTCATAGTGAAGATCCAAGAAGAATTCTGTTGCTTCTGGCAGAGGGAAGGGAAAGGAGCCATTTTGAAATAGTCCAAGAGCACTCTCTAAAAAAGGTCTAATCAAGGGATGGCAAAAACTTAACTTGAATCTTAGTCTACCTGGTTAAAATAAAACTACCCTATTCTAGCACACACTAACTCTCCAGTTTTAACTAAGACAGTAAACAAATGATGAGAAAAATTTGTGAAGCCTGGGGATACATAAGAACTGAGATTTAATCATAAGATTAAATAAGAACATTTCATTTCCCTAAAAACATACTTACTACCACATGAATAGGGCTTCAGTATAACTGGATTATAGCTAAGAGACTTGCAAGACAAAAGACTGTATCTGAAGAGGAAAAGGAGTTAAGGAAATCCAATAAGGACATGGGAAAAAAAATCAGAAAATGTGAGGAGTTTAAGCCTCTGGTACACACAAATACAAAAAACATTAAACAGCCTAACACCAGCCAGATTAAAATAAAAATTTATGCTAAGGTAATCTTAGTCAAAATCCCAGCAAGCTCTTTGGGCCTAGAAAGTTTATATGAATAACCAACACAATACTGAGGAAGAAGAGCTAAACTGGAAGAGACACTACCTACTTCAAAACTTACTATAAAGCTTCCATACAACACAGTTTAGTATTGGCAAAAAAATTGAGAGAAATAGGTCAATAGAACAGAATAGATAGCCCAGCAATAGACTCACACTAACTGATCTTTGAAAAAGGCACAAAGAAAACTCAGTAGAAAATGGATATTCTTTTCAGCAAAAGTGCTAAAAAAATTTAGCTTCTAAGTTTGCAAGCAAGAAATAGATGTATAGATAGATCTAATCAAAGGCCTTATAACTTTCACAAAATAAAAACAAAATAGGTCAATGGATAATAGGACTAATTGAAAATTTAGTATCATAAAACTTGAGAAAAAATATAGGAGAGTATCTAGTTACCTAGAGATTGGCATAAATTTTGTTTTGTTTTGTTTTGTTTTGTTTTGGTTGGTTGGTTTTTTTTAGCAGTATCTGCTGCCTTTGACTTAGGAGGTTGAGGGGGGAATTTTTTTTTTTAAGATTTTATTTATTTGACAGAGAGAGACACAGTGAAAGACAGAACACAAGCAGGGAGATTGGGAGAGGGTTCCCACCAAGCAGGGATCCCAATGCGGGGCTCGATTCCAGACCCTGGGATCATGACCTGAGCCAAAGACATGCTTATTGACCGAGCCACCCAGGCACCCCAGTCAGTAAGTTTTTAAATATAAAAGCAAACAAATGATGAGAAAAATTTATATCATAACTCATGATATAAAACACTGATAAATTGGTCTTTATTAAAATTAAAAACTGTTCTTTGAAAGATGTTATTAAAAAACTGAAGACAACTAGAGAATGGGAGATAATATTTGTAAGTACATATTTAAAAAGTACTTATAACCAAAATAGCTAAAGATGTGTCTTAAAACTCAAAACAAAACAAAATAATTAAGAGTAAGGCAAGAGATCTAAACAGATACCTCACCAAAGAAGATACAGTGATTTTGAATGTCTCAGAAAACTTAGCATTATTTGTCATCTGTGTAAATAAAAGCACACTATTATACTACTTTATATCTCTTAGAATGACTAAAATCCCAAAAAACTGACAATAACAAATGCTGACGAGGATGTAGAACAGCAAATGTCTCATTCGTTGCTGGTTGAAATGTAAAATGCTACAGCCACTTCGGAAGGTATTTTGGCAGTTTCTTACAAAGTTAAATAGTGTTATCATGAAATCCAGCAAAGGTGTCACTAGGTATTTATTCCATGTTATTCATATGGAAAGGCAAAGGTCTTAGAACAGCCATATCAATTTTGAAAATGAAAAATAAAATTGAAGGACTAACACTACCTAATTTGGGGACTCTTAAAAGTTAAAGCAACCAAAATATTTTGGAACTGGTATAAGCATAGATAAATGGAATGAAAAAGAGTATAAAAGTAGACATATTTGCATATAGACAACTTGTTTTTGACAAAGGTTTAAAGGCAAGTAAAATGAGGAAAGAAACTTTTTTCAACAGTTGTGTTTGATTAGATGAATATGTATGGAAAAACAATGAACATAGACAAGTATCTTACACCATACAAACAAAATATTAATAATTTGAAATAAGTCGTAGATTGAAGTGTAAAGCTTCAAACTATAAAATGTCTAGAGGAAAACATAAAAAAAAGGATTGAGTTATTAAATTACCAAATATATTATTCATAAAAAGAGAAATTGATAAATTGGACTTCATCAAAAAAAACAGATGCTATTTGAAAGACAATTTCAAGAGAATAAAATGATCAGTCATAAACTGGGAAGAAATACTTGAAAATCATATACTCAATAAACAACATAAAATCCAATTATATGTGCAATCCTCAAATTCAGTAATAAACAACTCAGTAGAAAGGGGGCAAAAGATTAGAACAGGACTTGACAAAAGAAGATACTTGAATGGTAACTAAACATTTGTGAAGACACTCTCCATCATTATTCATTAAGGAAATGCAATTAAAAACAAAATGAGGAGTTCTTTATAGATCTTAGATATCAGACCTTTGTCTGTAGTGTCATTTGCGAATATCTTCTCCCATTCTGTGGGTTGCCTGTTTGTTTTGTTGACTGTTTCCTTCTCTGTATATTCGCAAATGACACTATAGACAAAGGTCTGATATCTAAGATCTATAAAGAACTCCTCAAACTCAACACTCACAAAACTGATAATTACATCAAAAGATGGGCAGAAGACATGAACAGACACTTCTCCAAAGAAGACATACAAATGGCTAACAGACACATGAAAAAATTTTCATCTTTAGCCATCAGGGCGATTCAAATCAAAACCACACTGAGATACCACCTTACACCAGTTAGAATGGCCAAAATCAACAGGACAGTAAACAACAAA
>JAQQSY010004354.1:0-12353 GCA_028646535.1 Procyon lotor
CAACCACAGGCCCTGATCTCAAGTACTTCAGGCTGGCAAAGAAAGAACAGTCCTTCAGTCAATGTACTGTTCCTTGAGAAAGTCTTCTGAAGCCTGGATTAATTTCATAGCAATGAGGAAGAATCCCTTTTGATCAAAACACTGATGGTCTCTCCCAAGAGGCTGCACTGGACTCCATCAGGCTTGATGACAATGAAGGTGTGTTTACTGTTGGCCATGGACCTGGGCATAGATGGCCCGCCCACCAGCTGCTCGGGTTGCAGCTCCATCTGGGGCAGCCGGCACTGGAGGAGCCCAGAAGGATTCCAAGGGCTCTTTGGGCAGACCTAGCCCAATTCATTGCATCCCTGAGCTCTACAAGGCTCCTGCTTGGGTAGTCACAGGGTTTCACAGACTTGCAGAGAACCCAGACACCCAACACTCAAAGGAGAGAAAATTGGCCAATCAAATGACAGTTTCCCTTAGGAAACCCCCTTGCTCCTACCCCCAGGGCTGCCTCTTTGTGCCAGTTTTCCCTGCGGCCCCACCAAGCCAGTCTCTGGCCTCCAGCCTCCCCCAGCTGAGGGCTGAGGACCATCACCTGGCTCTGGTAATTGATCTGGGAAGCCCAAAGGGAGCTGGCAGGGGCTCAGGGGAGGGGGAGCCCCAGCTGCTGCAGGAAGTGGAGATGTTAATGAACCTACTCCTTCCCACCCTGGGAGAGGAGGATGGGGAGCTGTGGAGGCCCAGGAAGCAGCAATTCTTAAAGGGGACAAGATCCCTTTCTGAACCTATTAGCAAGAGCTGTGGTATGTCCCAGGCTTCTTCACAGGTCCTCTGGAGCTCACTGGCGGAACTACTCAGTGGGAGAGAAGCCTGTTAAGGAACCCACGTGACCAGGGTTCCTCTGAGAAGCCTTAGAGAGTCCCTGGGAGCAAAGGACCAGGAGAGGGCACTCTAATGCCCAGCTCCAGCTCCAAGGGCTGAGACAGAGGCAAGCCTAAGGAAATTTCGGGAAGGGACCCTCTGAAGGGTCAGGTAGTCATATGATTGTGATATGCGGGAGCAATGAGGGCCCATGATAATGCCCAGCCCACAGCTTGGCTGTGAGAAGCGCGTGAATAATACCCACAGTCACATCGAAGGTTCCCTGAGTGTGGTCTTCACCGGCAGCATCCTGATTGCCTGGGAACTTATGCGTGTTCAACACGCACATTTTCAGCCCCCCTCTCCTTCCCAGACCTATGAATCAGAAAGCTGGGGGCTCAGTGCAGCAATCCATAAGCCTTCTAGATGATTCTGACACATGCTCAAATTTGAGAACTAGTATGATCAGATTCTGGAGCTGGGCTGCCCCGAAAACTTCCTCTATTCACAAATTCATTCGCATTCATTAAACATTTATTAGCACCTTCTATGGGTTGACCCCATGTCGAGCGTCATGAGGAGCCGGAAGTGGGACAAATTAGAGCTCCCACCCTCCAGGGGGACTGATCAGAAAGTACAAAGCAGGGCAAAGAGCCCCAGGAAGGAGCCTCTGGCTAGGGGGATTGGAGAGGACTTCCCAGAAGAGGTGGACTTTGAGATGGGCCTTGAAGGATGAGTTAGAATCAACGGAGCAGAAAAGGAAAGCACTTCTAAAACCAACATCTAACTCTTAATTAATTAATTAATTAATTTTGAGAGAGAGAATCTTAAGCATGCTCCATGCGTAGAGCCCCATACCGGGCTTCATCTCAAGACCCTGAGATCATGACCTGAGCAGAAATCCAGAGTTGGACGTGTAGCCAACTGAGCCCCACCAAAACCTAGCTTTTATTTATTGACTTAGTTTAAAGATTTTTATTTATTCATTTGAGAGAGAGAGAGCACTAGCGGAGGGGACCGGAGGGGAGGAGAGGGGCAGAGGGAGAGGGGGAAGCAGGGTCCCCACTGAGCAGGACCCTGAGATCATGGCCTGAGCTGAAGGCAAATGCTTAACCATCTGAGCCCCCCAGGTGCCCCCAAAATCTAGCTTTTAAAAGCACCTTATAGCTTTGGGGATACACTCACATGCCTCTGCACAAGCTTCTCCATGATCCAGTCCCTACCTCCTTCTTTAACTCCATCTCCTGTCACTCCACACCTCCATCCATAGATCTGAGTACAACTGAGCTTCTCACAGAAGTGCACATACAACATGCTATTTCTTATCTCCAGGCCTTTGCTCAGCTGTCCATTCTGCCTGGAATGCCCTCTTTGTGTCTCTTAGCCCAACAACCACCCATCCCTCAGGACTTCTTTTAGGTGTTTCCTCTTCCAGGAAGCCCTCCTGACTCCTCTCTGGTTGAGAATCATCCTCTAGGGGGCACCTGGGTGGCTCAGTCGGTTAAGCATCTTACTCAGGTCATGATCCCAGGGTCCTGGGATCAAGTCCCACATTGGACTCCCGGCTCAGCACTGGAGTCTGCTCCTCCTTCTGCCGGCTGTTCCCCCTGCTTGTGAGTTCAATTTCTCTAACAAATAAATAAATACAATTTTCTTTTTTAAAAAAGGTAAAAAGCTGCTTTAGGTTAATCCTCCTGCTAGAATGAGAGCCTATGAGTAGGCATCTTCTTCAAGTTTGTGACCCTAGAGCCTAGCACAGTGCCTGGCATGCAGTGCGCTTTCAATAAACAGTCATTTAGCAAAGAAAAGAAGAAAGGGAGAACGTTAAATAGGAGGTCCAGGGGAAAAACCATGGCAGGAACAACGTAGAGTCTGACAAGGAGCACATCCCGAGGGCAAAGGCACAAAATGTTTTTCTCTCCCTAAAGCCTGGAACAGAGAAGACAGTGCTTAGCCGCTGGGAGTCTTTTGCCACCTGTTTGCTGGCTGGGCAGATCTGACCTATGTGCTTTGAATCCAATTGTCATCTACTGAGCATTGCCGCTAAAATGCTCCAGTCTGTTGGGCCAAATGTGAATCCACAGAAGTCTCTTCAGCACTGTGGGTTAGTTTCTGAGTTGGGGTATGGGTTTATTAATTCTCAAGAATCCCAAGAGCATATGAAAAGATGTTTAACATGATTAGTCATGAGGGAAATGTAAATTAGATCTACAACTAGATACCATTAACATCTCCCCTCCCGTTGTCTTGTCTGCGGTGGCCAGGGTCTGTGTCCCCTCTAGCTCTTTAGGCAAGGTCAGTGGATCACACAGCCCTCCTGGCTGGCTCACGATAGCAAGCTACAATCATCCCGTCTAGTTTGACCTCAGGGTCGTCTCCATAATGACAGTTAATTTTGTCTTCTTCACCAAAGGGTTAGAATAGTGCATATAGTTATTCAAATAAGTATTTGTTGATTGAGTAAATATATCATCCCTTTTTCTGACTGGCTCCCAATTCCTGAATCCACCCTCTTAATTGAAATGCTCATCACAGCCCCCCTTGTCCAATAATGTCACTTGCTCTAAGTTCCCTCCTGGAATTTTGGCACCTAACATTACTGCTTAGGTGTTGGTTCTGCCCCTTTTCTGGCCCAAGGGCCTCCTGTTTTCTCAGGTAAGAATTCCTCCCTTTAGGGGCATCTGGGTGGCTCAGTGGGTTAAGCCCCCGCATTGAGCCCCACATCAATGGATCAGGCTCTCAGCTCAGCGGGGAGCCTGCTTCCTCCCCCCTCTCTGCCTGCCTCTCTGCCTACTTGTGATCTCTCTCTCTCTGTCAAATAAAGAAATAAAATCTTAAAAAAAAAAAATTCCTCCCTTTAGCTGCATCCCATTGTGGACCCTCAGCCAGAGCCCCCGTGGAACCAGCCTGGCCTCATCACAAAAGACGGAGCCCAACATGGGGTTGGTGCCCTCCTCAAACTGGAAGGAAATAACGGTGGACCACCTGGGCTGGGAGGCCACCTCAGCTTCAACAGGTGCTGTTCTGGTGCCTTGACAACAGCGTGTGTGGTTTGTGTCTGCCAGGGTACACTTCAATTCAGTCTTACTCATTTAAAGTGTTTGTGTGTTCCCTTTATTTCACTTGATACACTGTAATTGTAGATGACAGGAAGTTGGATATTTGGGGTTGTAATAAGACTTTTGGTTAGATGGGACACCTGGGTGGCTCAGTTGGTTAAGCGGCTGCCTTCGGCTCAGGTCATGATCCCAGGGTCCTGGGATTGAGTCCCACATCGGGCTCCTTGCTCAGCGGAGAGCCTGCTTCCCCCTCTCTCTCTGCCTGCCACTCTGCCTGCTTGTGCTCTCTCTCTCTGAGAAATAAATAAATAAAATCTTTAAAAAAAAAAAAAAGACTTTTGGTTAGAATCCCCTCGGTCTCTCCCTATTTCCCTATTTTCCCTCCCGTCTGGTTGAAACTAAAGCGTATTTGTGTCCCGTGATTATTTCCCCCATCCTTCCCACCCAACCAGCCCCCATCCTCCATAGGAAATTATGTATATCACACAAGTAACCATTTAAGACTCATAACCTTGCCTACTATAATCTTTGCTATAAGTAATATCCAGGTAGGTAGATTACAAGTAAACAGCACAGGCACAGACTAGTTTTCTCCAGCCTTACCAGAATCCTGATTCCTTTACCCTGCAGGGACCCCATCCCCCACCCCTGTTCAAAGAAGTGTCTTTCTCTTGGTCCCCAAACATGGATTTTACAAGGGATATGCACATAACAGATGCCAGAATGCTGCCCTGCACTGGGACTCAAGTCTGACTAGCTTGGTCAACTTTCACTCTGTGCCAAGCAAGGTCAGAGTCACAAATGTGTTAGTTTCAGTCCACAATATATTCAAGTTTTTCAACCAGTTGCCAACATTTTTAAATTGAGAAATTTCCCGTGAAAATCAGACCTGGCATTACCAGGTCACACTTCCCACAGGCGTCCCTTTAGCGGGACACAGGGAGCAGATACCTTCGTAAGACGGACCAGGTGCCCTCCCGAGATCTGTTTTCCTCTTTCAGCAGCCCTCCGTCCACTTTTTTCCTTTCTTTTCCTGCCTCGCTTTTCCAGCAAAGTGTACTACCCAGTAGGAGGTGCTTAGTTTCCTGTGTATAGGAAGATATACATACAAGACTTGTATAAAGATATACAAGACTCAGCCTTCAAAGAGCTTACTATCCGGGCGTGTGGAGTAGGGCTTTTAGGTGGAGTGGGGGAGGCTTTCCAAGCAGACGGAACAGCAAGAGCAGTGAAGAGGAAGGCAGAAGAATGCAGGAGGGCCATAAGGATGAGTTGGGCCCGCGAGGTATCTCGGCGGATCCATCCATGATCAGGAACGCAGCACATCCAGCCCTCCTACCCCTCCAGTGAGGGGCCAAATCAATTAATAATTCACAATACGGTCAGAATTTGATCAGCAGAAGTGGAAGGGAAGGTGCTGGACTTTGAAATCAGAGACCCCTGTTCGCGTGCTTGCACCTCAAGTCGCTCCCATTCCCAGGCCTCTTTAAAATTAGGATATTAATAACTGCTTTACAACACGACGGTCAGGATCAAAGGAGAGCGAGTATGGAAAGAGCCTGCACGATGTTTGACACGTAGTAGGAACTCCGCAGTAAACAGCTCCCGGCCTGACCGTGGCAGGGACTAAGTGCGCGATAAATGAACAATCAGTGAGCAGGGTGCACGGTGACAAAAAGGCGCCCCGAGCCTGAGTTCCGACGGGTGGGGCCATCGGCCACTCCCAGCCTCGGCTCCGCCCAACCTTTGGGCGGTGTCGCCGCAACGCGCACGCGCCTATCCCGCGGCTCAACCTCAGGGCACGCGCCAATTGGGCGAGGCCAGGAAAGAGCATTTGCGCATGCGCAGAACACCTGTCCCCGGGGAGCGGGGCGGGGGCGCGGGGAGCGCCGCTGCGCGCGCGCAGAACGCTTGGCGGGCGCGCGGCAAGAGCCAAAGCGCGAGCGAGGGGCTGAGTGAGTTCACAAGCCGCGCTTGGTGCGCAGTCGACGCCGGTCCCTTTCGGGGGCGCTCTCTCGTGGCGACCTCAGCCGAGACCACTTTTATGAGGCGCGAAGAACCCTTAGCCTGTGTAAGAGCCTGGCTGGGCCCGGGAAGTTCTTGGGTCTGAGGTAACGGCCCATAGCGGCCTGGTTCTCCCCTGAGGTCGGCGCTTCGTTGTCTTAATTCTCCGAGGGAGAGTTACAGCCCCGGCGCCAGCGCTGCGCTGCTGCCCCCCGAGGGCCGGGCCGTGGCCACTTGCGGGCCGCGAGGGTGCGAGCGAGGGCCGGGGCGGCCGGGGAGCGGGGTGGCGGCGGCGGTGCCAGGTGCATAGCCGCCTCCCGGGCTGAGAGGCGCGGGGCCCGGAGCTGCCTCTGGCCGCACCCCTGTCTTGGAACAACCCCCCCCCGCCCGCCAGTCCCACTTGGACCCCCCCTCCCTTGGAACACCACCCCCCGCCCCGCCCCGGGAAGGGAAGCGTGCGCTCTGGTCAGCAGCCTCCCAATGACCCAGGCTTCGCGGTTGCCATGAAAGCAAGACTTGTCCCATCGAGACATTTCTTGTCACATCGTGTCTTAGGGATCTCAGCGAGTTTCTGCTTCCTACGGCCTGACTGAACCTCGGAGGTAGAGATTGGAGTCATGGCCCTCGGGGAGACTTCTGTGTTCATTGAATCTTGGCATCGGACAAAGTGGAAAGATTCCAGCGGGCGAACCTTGCTGTACCTCCTCGGCTTTTCTGAACTCCAGTTCGTTCATTTGCGCATCCGCAGGCGGCACACCTACCGCAGCACCCCAGCAGTCTACCTAGAACCTCTCTCTGGCTGACTCACGGGCGCCTCGAAATTGAGCATGTCCCAAAAAGGATTTCACATCCTCCCCTCAAAAGTTTACTTTCTAAGGCTACCTTTTCCGGGAAGTGGCTCTTTTTGTCTCTGCAGTAAGTTGCTCGAGCAACTAGGAATCATCTTTGCTCTCTCTGCCTCCCCCGTCAGTTCACCCCCAGTCATAGCTAGACAACTTCCTAGGCATCTTCCAAACCAGTGACTGTAGACCAGGCTACTTATCAGCTTCTGCCTTGAACCACAGGCTGGTCCTGGTCTTTTTTTTATTATTATTATTTTTATTATCTGCTCTTGTTCTAGGTTATTTCCCACATTACAACCAGATACACACATATCTTTAATTCACACATACCTTCAACTCACAGGATGTGCGCGTGCGTCATTTATTATACCCTTGAGTGCCTTCCTATTGCTCTAAGGATAGACTCCATGAGTCATAACCTGGACTGTAAGTAAGGCCTTCATCCCCTCTCTAGCTATACCTTCCTAGATGATCTCATCTGCTCAGTAGCTTCAAATACTATCTAAACACTGATGACTTAAATTTATATTTCCATCCTGATTTCCATCTTTTGCACACTAGGCGACCATCCTCTTGGCACATCTGCCGAGATGTCTAATAGGCTTCTCAGACTTAACCAGAACAGAATGATGGAGTTTTCTCTACAAATCTCTTTCCCTAGAATCCTTGCCCAGGTCAATAAAGGGTATGTGCCATTATCCATCTAATAAAAATAGCAAAGGCTAAAAACCAAAGAGCCATCCTTGATTCCCACACCTAGGTCTTCAGTCTAAACTATACCCCAAATTCACCTATTCACTAACTACTGAGACTCCTCCGTCAAAATCAGCAGCACCTTCCCCCTGGATTACTACAAAAGCTTCCTGACTGGTTCCCGGCTTCTACTCTTATCCTTGTACAGTTCATCTTTCTTTCTTTTTTTTTTTTTTAAGATTTTTGAAATTTATTTTAGAGAGAGAGTGCATGAGGGTGGGTTGGAGGGCAAAGGGGAGGGAGAGAGAATCTCCAGCAGACTCCCTACTGAGCTTGGACCCCAATGTGGGGTTCTATCTCATGATCCTGAGATCATGACCTGAGCCAAAATCAAGAGTTGGACGCTTAACCAACTGAGCTACCAAGGTACCCCATGTGCAGTTCATCTTTCTAAAGCATAAATCATTTCACTTTTCTTTATAAAACCCTTAGCATAAAATTTGAACTCTTTACAATGGCCAGCCTAAGTATACAGGCCTTACATGATCTGTTTTCTGGCTATCTCTGACTTCATCTCCCTCTAGCCTGTCTTCATTCTCTGTGCTCCAGTCACACTGACCTTTCTGTCCACTAAAGCACCCATCAAAGGGCATCTATGCTTGCTGGGCGTTTTTTTCTGCCTTGGCATGCTTTTCCTCTTGACTTTGCATGGTTGTTTCACTTTCCATTAAAGTCTCAACTCCGTTGGGATCTTGTCCGAAAGACCTTCCCTGGCCGCAGTAGTTAAACCAGCCTCCCAGTCACTTTCTATTTTCTTTTCTTTATAGTACTTAGAGTACTTAAGATTACATTTATATGTTTATTGTTGCTCTCCACCCCTGAAATGTAAGCTCTTAAAGTTATCATGTCTCTCTTGTTACCTACTCTAAACATGTGCTGAACAATGCCTAGTGCATAGTAGGCTCTCAAATGTATGCTGACTGACTCATTGCTTATCTGTAGAGTGTTACTTTCATATCACTGTCCTTTTTGCCCACTATCTTCTGGGTTACTGTACTTCTGTCTTTTGAAAGTGTCATGTTCTCTCCCAATTGAGGACTCTTACATCTGCTGTTTCCTGTACCCACCCCAGACCCACTCTCTATTGGTGCCTCCCTAACTCATACTCATCCCTCAGATGTGAGTCTGTTACTTAGAGTTGGCTTCCATGATTTCCACTCTAGGGTAAGTAAGAGTCTCTCTCATGTTGCCACATTACCTTATTCTTTTTTGTAGCAGTCATCACACTTAAAATTATTTGTAAGCTCTTTGCAGGTGATCACCAAGTTCTTATTATTCTCCACTTTATCTCTGGCACTTCATTTCTGGAACATAGTAGGTATGCGAATATTTGTGAGCTGAATGAATGAATGTTGACTGAACATGAGAGTGAGAGAATCAAATCAAATAAAAATGAGGAGAGCAGTTAGAGTATAATGTAGCTGAATCTGCACTTCCTACTTAAATAGAAGTTTTTTGATCTTGTGAGATAGGGACAGGAAAGCATTATATATCCTGAAAGTGCTTTATAAATATGAGGTTGTTAAGATCTATTCACCATCAGGTCCCTATGGTTTGATGGTTTTTCAGAGTACAAAGCTTTATGTTTCTTAGCAATAATAACTGATTTTGGTATTTTGGAGCTAGGCTTAGGCGGTAAAATATGAAGAATTGAGGCTAATATGGAGTCTAGGCCAGTTCATAATCAGCTAGACTATTTTGTTTTAGCAATACATCCATCCGAGTTTTAGTCTTACCCTTGTTGTATGATCTTGGCCAAATTAGAAGATGATCTCAAGTCAAAAACATCTTTTTGTAAATACAATTCTTATTTCCCCCGTATCTTACCAGTATTGGATTGAAGTTAGTAATATATTTCAAATTTCCTGTGTGAAATTTGCTCTTTACATAAAAAGTAATTTAGTTTTCTTATATTAACTTAATTTCTTCAGAATCTGCCATTGTTTCATGGCAAGAACAAAGCTGTATGTTTTAGAAGCTTTCTTTTTACACTTTCCTATATTAGTCTTCTGTCACTAAGACCCTTGAGATATGTACATCAAAGGCTCAAGAATTTTTAGCTCAAAATTGTAAAAAATGTTATTTTCTCTCCACCATTTGCCCTTCTGAAACTACTGATGCTTTTCCCCCTCATTTAAAATTTTCTTCCCTACGTGTACTGCTTCAAGGCAACTCACCCAATGGTAGAACCAAAAAATAAAATGTCTTTCATTGCCTGCAGTTTTACATCCAAATGCTTTTTGGATTACTGGGTTTGGTAGGATGTTTAGAGTGCTGCAGTATAATACAAATGCTAATAGGTTGATTGTCATTAAACAAGCCACAGCTACTGGGCAGGGTGGAGAGATGTTATACCTTTCTATTGCTTTTCCAGAATAAGGAGCAGAAATCTGGACCTATTGACCAAAATTAGTTTTTCCAATAGCTTTTAGGATGGTTTGGGTTGGTTTTTGTTTGTTTGTTTTTTTTTTTGTTTAAGCTTTTATTTATTTATTTGACAGAGAGAGAGAGAGAGAGAGATAGCGAGAGAGGGAAGGCAAGCGGGGGAGGGAGAACTGGAGCGGGGAGCCTGATGCAGGGCTTGATCCCAAGACCCTGGGATTGTGACCTGAGCTGAAGGCAGACACTTAACCATCTGAGCCACGCAGGTGCCCCTAGGATGGTTAAGATGTAAGTGGAAGTGGCACTTAGGTGCCAAAAGTAGCATACGAGAGTAACTTAGACTCCTTTCTTGTCTATTGAGTTCTCCAGTAGGCTTTTTGGTTTCATTTTGGGGCATCTTCCTGCCCTTCTGTTAGAAGGTTTAGTTACTCCTCCCCTCTCAAACAAAACAAAACAAAATCTGACACAGTTCCAAGAGCAAATCTATTCCTGAACAAATGCCAAGAGCATTTTAAAGATTGTGTCTAAAAAGTAGGAAGAAACCTAATAAGAAAGAATGGCATTGATAAGCATGAAAGTATCCTGGATAGTCTTGGATTAGTCTCTTGTCCCATATCTTAACACTTTGCTTTGTTTTGAAATAAAGAATAACCTATGTGTAGAGCACTACAATAAGCAATTATACCTTCATTATTTCATCAGCTGTCCTAGTCACCCTGCAAGGTGAAGAATCTCAGAATAGTTTCTTTTGAAAATAGAACTTGAAGACAAACAAATGTGAATGTGACCCTTTAACACCTCCAAGAAATAATTCTAAGAACATTTAATCAGAAAAGCTTACATTTTGGTTTAATGCCTTTGTACCCAGATTGAGTTTGTCTTGAGTCACCCACAATTATGAGAGAGATCAGGGTTTACAGTTTAATAAAGTGACTGACAGAGTGATGTGTTGTGATGGAAAATGTGTGGGCCAAAGGAATCAACAGTCTTGGGGTATACTCATCCTGGTTCCATTCTGAGTTATGTGACCTTGTGGAAGTTATTTCCTTCTTTGGTGAAATCAGTTTCTTCTCATATCCTCTAAAATGAAGGGCACTTCAGGCTATAGGCAACCATGAGTCTCTAGTTGGAAATATTCTCTAGTATAGAATCTCTAGTCTGAATATACTTCAGTAGAGCCAGGCAGAACTCTGAGACCAACCAAGGACTTGTGAAGGCAGAAGAAGAAACTGGTCATCTGTCTTCAATCTGAGTTCTAAAACTTGGGTAGTAAATTCATAATATCAGTGGGATTTCCCTTTCTTGTTGCCCACACTCAGTGGTCACAGAGCCTGTCATATTAGATCTGCCCAGTAAATGTATTTTGAATAAATGCTTATGAAAGCTCTTTTATTCTTTAACCCTGTAGAGGATTTTTCCATCAAATGTCACCAGATATATTTAGTGACAATACTTCCTTATCATCTCCTTCCACCTCAGTAGTCAATATCATTATCCTCATATAGCATTCAGCCCTGCTTTACCTTCTATGCACTGACCCAGATGTTTCTTTATGTGAAATAAATTACTAAAAACCTTTAAAATCTAACATCCTTGCCAATGTGTCATTTAAAGCTAATTATTGGGGATTTTCAAAGAAAGGTTCTTGATTAGGATGTGTCAGATTTTTGCACTGAGATTAAAGATAGTTTTCCTCTCTTAAATTTGCTTTTCTAGTGAAGTATTAAGAGAGAAACTTCAAATCTATCAAAACAGCTAATGTTTATATAATACTCTAGAGTTTATGAAGTGCTATTTGCAATATAATCATATTTAATCCCTCAACAATTCGAGGGGTAGATGAGATTCCTATTTACAGGTGTAGAAACAGAAATGATGAGGCTAAGTGACTTGCTCGGGGTCTAATGACTAATAAGAGGCAGAGCTAGGAATCAAGCCTTGATCCTCCAATGCTAAATCATGTCTTTCCAACTAATGCATATTGCCTCTAAACTTTTCTTTTTTGTTTTAAACCCATCATGTGTTTTGATCACCTAAAAATGGGTTGAGAGTCTGACCCTTCATCTGTTAAGATCCCATAGTGTCATCATGACTGCAGTACTCATGTTGGAAAATAACTTTGTGAAGTCTTTGAACCGCTACTACTATGTGGTTCTTTTGGATTATGCTGTCTAATCTTTATTTTTCAAATGAGGTAATTAGTGTGTGGTGTTTGTTTCTGAAGCAGGCAGCCAGCAATTAACAGGCAGGCCCCAGCCAGAGAGGGCTGTTTTTACCTCTTTCAGACAGCCAGCTGTGACACAGTGAGTGCATGAAGTTTCCTCTCTGGACTGTCATTTCCAGCAAATGTCCTTCATTTCCTTTACTCTGATCCCTCAGCCCTCTGTCTGTGGCGAGAGCTGACTGCATTTTAGGAGGACCCTCTGAATAACTGAAAGCTAAATTTCTGTGGCCGAAATCTAAGTCT
>JAQQSY010004355.1:0-12351 GCA_028646535.1 Procyon lotor
CTGTGTTCTCAAGGATTTTGATGGATTCCAGGCACCCTTCTTTATGGAGAATTCTTAAATTGTCTTATCGTAACCAAACTCAAGTTCATGTGCCTGATGTCTATCAAAGTCGATCACTGAGGCATTGAACATTTAGCAAAAGTTTATTTGAAAGGCTGCCAAATGAGGAGATGGGAGAACAGCTTCAAAACCATCTCTCTTAGAGGGAGACTTGGGGATTTTTTTTTAAAGGCAAGCGGAAGAGTTGCAGTAAACAGGAGAGGAGCTATGCTACTCAAAATCAGATAAAGGAAGTAACCAAGTCAAGGAGGGTTAATTTCATTTTGTTGTGCTCAAAGAGGAGGTCAGTGGTCATGACTGGTTCTGGCTAGCTTCTTGATGAAAACTTGAGTTCCTGCAAAAACAACTAAAGTAACACTTAGTTGTCATGGCATCATGCAAGAATATTACCACCTTATAGCAACTTGGGGGCAGACAGTTCCAAGAACAAGCAGATCTTTGCTTATCTGCCTGGTTAACTTCTTGATTACCAGTTTTATTATAAGTATAATGGCTAGCCTTAGGACTTTCTTGACAAGATGGAAAAACAGAAATTCATGTCCACATCCAAAGGAAACTCTCTTTCTCAAAATCTGGCTCCCAACTGCCTATTTTAACTTGTGTTTGTATCCTACAGAGAGCAGTCTGGCCTAATCTATAGGCCCCAAATACACAGGTTATTCCTGTATATGCTTAGAAGCCAGGAAGAAAATTTAGGAGAACCTGTTCCTTACATTATTTTTCCTGTTTTTCGGGGCTCTGTAATCAGGCTCTATCTGCTTCAGACATTTTTATGCAGTGTCTTTGTAGATGTATCCTATATCCCTCACTGAAAAAAAAAAAACAAACTGTCCCCTGAATAGTAACAGATCTTTAAAATTATAAGGCCCTTTACCTCCACTTTAAGAAGATCCTACCAAATTTAGAGAGAAATTAGATTACTAACCATTCGCAATCCCTCCCTCACAAAGGAAATAGATGACCAAAATTTCTCCTAGGCCTGCCTACATTAATCAGCTAAGGGCCTATATTCAGGCACTGATAGAAGCCAAGATTGAATTTTATACTCAGAAAGAAGGATTTTGTTAAAACGTTTTATACAGACTTTACAAAGACATAAATCTTTTGATTCCAATTTTAGTTAAAAATTTCCCAGATATAAAGTGGCAAACTAAATTAGAAAAGTGGATCAGTCCCTTGATTTTCAAGATGTAATCCAGTTCTTTGGGGAAAATTAGAAACAATGACTTTGCCTTGCAAATCCTTACAAAACAGAAATGATCCTCCAGAAACCGTTCAATGCCCACCTGTCTTTACCAATCCTGAAAGCTTGCCTATTCCTTTCAAATCTTTCTAAATATTATAGAAGACCAAATACACGATGAAAATTATCCTGTACTTTGGGGGAAAAAGGGGGGAATTAAATAACAGATGCCCCCAAATTCTTGGGATAAAAATTACAACTTCAATTCTTTTAAATCCTTAAAATTTTAAATGCTTTTAAATCTTAAAATTCTTTTAATTCTTTAAGTTTTTATTTTAATTCCAGCTCACATACAGTGTGTTTCAAATGTACAACATACTGATTCAACACTTCCTTATATCACCCAGCACTCATCTACAGGTGCCGTCCTTTGTCCCTATCACTTGTTTAACCCATGCCTCCCCACCTCCCTTCCAATAACCATTTCTATGTTCTCTATAGTTAAGAGTCTATTTCTTGATTTGTCTCTCCCCTCTTTTTGCTTTGTTTTATTTCTTAAATTCCACATAAGTGAAATCATATGGTATTTGACTGACTTATTTCACTTGGCATTATATTCTCGCTCCCTCTATCTTATTGTAAATGACAAGATTTCATTCTTTCTTATGACTAATATTTGATATATAGATCTCCTTTTTTTCCACATCCTTGCCAAAACCTGTTGTTTCTACTGTTGTTTATTTTAGCCATTCTGACAGGTGTGAGCTGATATCTCACTGTAATTTTGATTTGCATTTCCCTAGTGGTAAGTGATACTGAGCATCTATTTATGTGTTGGTTTGCCATCTGTAGGTTTTCTTTGAAGTGTCTGTTTATGGCTTCTGCCTATTTTTTTCATTGCATTATTTGTTTTTGTGATATTGAGTTGTATAAGTTCTTTATTTTGGATACTAGCCTTTATCAGATATATCATCTGCAAATAATCTTCTCCCATTCAGTAGGGTGTCTCCTAGTTTTTGTTGTTTCTTTTGCTGTGCAGAAGCTTTTATTTTGATGTAGTCCCAATAGTTAATTTTTGCTTCTGTTTCCCTTGCCTCAGGAGACACATCTAGAAAGATATTGTTATGGCTGATGACAGAGACATTACTGCATGTGCTCTCTTCTAGGATTTTCATGGTTTCAGGTCTCACATGTAGATCCTTAATCCATTGTGAGTTTATTTTTGTGTGTGGTGTAAGAACGTGGTCCAATTTCATTCTTTTGCATATAGCGGTCCAGTTTTCCCAGCACCATTTGTTGAAGAGGCTGCCTTTTTCCCCTTGCAAATTCTTGCCTCTTCTATCAGAGATTAATTGACCATATAATTTTGGGTTTGTTTCTGGGTTTTCTATTCTGTTCTGTTGATCTGCGTGTCTACTTTATGCTGGTACCATAGTGCTTTAATTACTACAGCTTTGTAATATAACTTGAAGTCTGGAATTCTGAACTTCCAGTTTTGTTTTTATTTTTCAAGACAGTTTTAGCTATTTGCAGTCTTTTGTGGTTTCATACAAATTTTAGGATTATTCTAGTTTCGTGAAAAATGCTCTTTGTATATTGATAAGGATTATATTAAATCTGTAGATTGTTTTGGGCAGTATGGACATATTAAAAATATTCTTTCAGAACATGAGCCTGGAAAATCTTTGTGTTGTCTTCAATTTCATCACTGTCTTATAGCTTTTACAGTAAAAGTTTTTTGTTTAAGTTTATTCCTAGGTATGTATGTATGCATGTATGCGTGTGTGTCTGTGTGTGTATTGGTGCAATTGTAAATGGAATTATTTTCTTAATTTCTCCTTCTGCCAGTTCATGATTGGTGGATAGAAATGCAACAGATTTCTGGGGTGCCTGGGTGGCTCAGTGGTTAAGCGTCTGCCTTCAGCTCAGGTCATGATCCCAGGGTCCTGGGATCGAGCCCTACATCGACCCCTGCATCAGGCTCCCTGCTCTGCAGGAAGCCTGCTTCTCCCGCTACCATTCCCTCTGCTGGTGTTCCCTCTCTCGCTGTGTTTCTCTCTGTGAAATAAATAAAAATCTTTAAAAAAAAATGCAACAGATTTTGCAATTTGGTTTTGTATCCTGCAATCTTACTGAATTCATTTATCAGTTCTAGTCGTTTTTTGGTGGAGTCTTGACGGTTTTCTGCATATAATACCATGTCATTTGCAAATATGAAAGTTTTACTTCTTCCTTACTGATTTGGATGCCTTTTATACCTTCCTCTTCTCTGATTGCTGTGGTTATGATTTGCAGGACTATGTTAAATAAAAATGATCAAAGTGGACATCCTTGTCTTGGTCTTGATGTTAGAGGAAAGCTCTCAGTGTTCCACCATTGAGTGCGGTATTTGCCGTGCGCTTTTCATAGATAGCCTTTATTATTTTGAGATATTTTCACTCTAAACCTATTAAGAGTTTTTATTATGAATGGATGTTGTGCTTTGTTAGTTCTTCTGCATCTACTGAAATGATCATGTCATTTTTTATCCTTCCTCCTCTTAACATGATGTACCACATAGACTGATTTGTAAATATTGAACTACCTTGTAGCCCAGGAATAAATTTCACTTGATCGTGGTGAGGTGTTTTTTTGTTTTTGTTTTTTAATGTATTGGTGGATTTGGTTTGCTAATGTTTTGTTGAGGATTTTCCATGTATGTTCATCAGAGATATTAGCCTGTAGTTTTCTTTTTTTGTAGTGTCTTTATCCAGTTTCGATTTTGGAAGCTTTCCCTTCCTGTTTTATATTCTGGAAGAGTTTGAGTATCTTCTTTAAATGTTTGGTAGAATTCACCTGTCAAGCCATTTCATCCTGAAATTTTGTTTATTGGGAGTTTTTGGATTACTGATTTGATTTCATTGCTAGTAATCAGTCTGCTCAAATGTTCTGTTTCTTCCTCATTCAGTTTAGGGAGGTTATGTTTCTAGGAATTTATTTGTTTCTTCTAGGATGTCCAACTTATTAGCATATCCTTTTCCATACCTCGCTTATAATTCTTTGTATTTGAGGTGTTATTTTTCCTTTTTCAGTTTTTTTTTTTATGAGTGTGACTAAAGGTTTATCAATTTTGATCTTTTCAAAGAACTAGTTTTTGGATTCATTGATCTGTTCTATTGTTTTTTTTTTTTTTTTTTTTGATTTTATTTATTTGACAGCGAGAAACACAGCGAGAGAGGGAACACAAGCAGAGGGAATGGTAGCGGGAGAAGCAGGCTTCCTGCCGAGCAAGGAGCCCGATGTGGGGCTCGATCCCAGGACCCTGGAATCATGACCTGAGCCGAAGGCAGACGCTTAACGACTGAGCCACCCAGGCGCCCCTGTTCTATTGTTTTTTAAATCTCTATTTCATTTATTTCTGTTCTAGTCCCTATTATCTCCTTCCTTCTGCTAGTATGTGGGCTTTGTTTGTTCCTCTTTCTCTGGCTTCTTTAGGTGTAAAGTTAGGTTGAGATTTTTCTTGTTTCTTGAGATAGGCCTTTATTGCTATAGACTTCCCTCTTAAAATAGCTTTTGCTGCATCCCAAAGATTTTGGACCATTGTGTTTTCATGTTCATTTGTTTCCATGTCTTTTTATTTCTCTTTTTTAAGATTTTTAAAGAGAGTTTATTTCTGCAAGAGAGAGAGAAAGATAGAGAACCTGAGCGGTGATGAGAGGCAGAGGGAGAAGCAGACTCCCTGCTGAGCAGGGAACCCAATACTGGGCTTGATTCCAGGACTCTGGGATCTTCACCTGAGCCGAAGGCAGACATTTAACTGAGTCACCCAGGCACCCATGTTTTTAATTTCTTCTTTGATCCATCTGTTGTTTAGTAGCATGTTATTTAGTCTCCATGTATTTGTGCTTTTTCTAGATTTTTTTCTTATGGCTGATTTCTAGTTTCATAGCATTGTGGTCAGAAAAGATGAATGCTGTGATTTCAGTCTTTTCCAATTTCTTGAGATTTGTTTTGTGACCTTATGTGACCTATTCTGGAGAATTTTCCATGTTCACTTGAAAAGCATGTGGATTTTGTTCTGTTGTTGTGGAATGTTCAGCATATATTTGTTAAATCCATTTGGTCCAATGTATCCTTCAAAGCCACTGTTTCCTTGTTGATTTTCTGTCTAGGTGATCTGCCCATTGATGTGTGGTGTTAAAACGCACTACTATTTTTACATTACTATTGATTTTTTCCATTATGTTGGTTATTAGCAGCTTTATGTATTTGGGTGCTCCCATGATTTACAATTGTTATACCCCCCTTTTTAAGATTTTGTTTTAGAGAGGGGAGGGAGAGGCAAAGAGAGAATCCTCAAGCAGACTCCCCACTGAACAGAGCCTGATGTGGGGCTCAATCCCAGGACCCCGAGATCATGACTGGGGCCAAAATCAAGAGTCAGCCACTCAACTGACTGAGCCATCCAGGCACCCCTAAAATTGTTATACCTTCTTATTGAATTGTTCCTTTTAGGATTATGTAGTGTACTTCTTTGTCTCTTAGTCTTTGTTTTAAAGTCTTTTGTTTGAGATCAGCTTTCTTTTCATTTCCATTTGCATGATAAATTTGCATGTGTCTTTAGATCTGAAGTGAGTCTCTTGCAGGTGGCATATAGAAAGGTCTTACTATTTTATCCATTTGTCACCCTATTGTTTGATTAGGTAGTTTAGCCCACTTATATTCAAAGTAATTATCAATAAGTAAGTGTCATTTTCTTGTTTTATGATTGCTTTTGTAGTTCTGTTCCTTTCTTGCTATCTTGTGGCTTGATGGCTTTCTTTAGCGATATGCAAAAACTAAAAAGAAAGGAATCCAAGCATATCTATGACAGGTTACCATTAGATCTGTGGTTTGATTTGTGGTTACCATTAGGGTTATATATAATAATCCTATGTGTATAGCAGTCTGTATTAAATTGATAGTTTGAACTCATTTTTTTTTTTAAAGATTTTATTTATTTGATAGAGATCACAAGTAGGCAGAGAGGCAGGCAGAGAGAGAGAGAGGAGGAAGCAGGCTCCCTGCTGAGCAGAGAGCCCAATGCAGGCAATCCCCCCACCTCCCCATGCCAGCTGATCCCAGGAACCTGAGATCAGGACCTGAGCCAAAGGCAGAGGCTTTAACCCACTGAGCCACCCAGGCATACCACTGAGCCACCCAGGCATCCCTCAAGTTGGAACTCATTATAAAAGCACTAAGTTTTTATTCCCTCCACCCCAAATTTTAGGTATGTTTTTATACTTTACATCCTTTTATTTTTCCAGGAATAAATGTGTATTTAAAATACATCCTTTTATTTCATAGATATATTTGATTTTACAGGTGTTGTGCTTTAACCCCCATACTGATTTTACAAAGGATTAATAGACTATTTTTATCATGTTTATATGTACCTGTGAAAATTTTCCCTTTTCTACTTTTCTTACTCCTGCTTATGTTCTTTCCAAAGAATCCCCTTTAACATTTCTTGTAGGGCTGGTTTAGTGTTCATGAATTTATTTTTTCACGGGGGTGGGGTTTGCAGACCTGGGAAAATCCTTTTCTCTTTTTCAAGTCTTAATGATAGCTTTGCTGGATAGAATATTATTGGCTGCAGATTTTCCCCTTTCAGCACTTTGAATATATCCTATCAAAAATCAGCTGATAGTCTTGTGGGTTTTCCCTTGTATGTAACTATTTTCTCTTGCCTTTTTTTTTTTTTTTTAAAGATTTTATTCATTTATGAGTGTGTGTGTGAGCAGGGGGCCCGATGCAGGGCTCGATCCCAAGACCCGAGCTGAAGGCAGACGCTTAACCACCTGAGCCACTCAGGAGCCCCTCTTGATACTTTAAAAATTTTTATCAAATTTTTTTTTTGTCATTTTAACTATTATGTGTCTTGGTGTAGACCTCCTTACGTTGATTACGTTGAGGGCTTTCTGTGTATTTGTGGATCTGGATTTTTGTTTTCTTCTCCAGATGAATTTCCCCAGGAAGTTTTCAGCTATTTCTTAAATTTTCTCCCTCCCTTTCTCTCTCTTCTTCTGCAATCCCTATAATGTGAATGTTACTATACTTGATGGTGTCACTGTGTTCTCTTAACCTATTTTCATTTTCTAATACCCTTTTTTTTCTCTTTTTCCCATTCCATTTAGTTGTTTCCATTACCCTGGCCTCCAGGTCACTGATCCATTCTTTTGCTTTCTCTAGTCCACTATTTATTCCAGCTAGTGTATTTCTAATTTCATTTATTGAGTTCATCTCTAAGTGGTTCTTTTAATATTTTCTGAGATTCTTCACTCAAGTCCAGTGGGTAAGTTGTCTTGCTATGTCTCCTGGTCAGGAGAACCTAATGTTTCAGGGCTATCTGCTATGTATATTGTGTGTACCCGACTGTTGTGTTTGAGATGCATTTGACTTCAGTCCAGTTGTCTGCAATGGCTCTTTGTTACAGGCAGGGTTTGGTCCCTCTGCTGTTAAGGAGCCAGTCTGGGGCCACCATGGGCTTGAGTTGGGATAGACCAGATGCTTGCCTCAGCTCATTTGCCAGAGCTGTAGCTGCACTGAGCTGCAGGGTGCTCTCCCAGGATTGTCCCCTGAAAGGCTTTTGTTGCTGAGTGGGACCTGGAGTTGGAGCAGATGTCTGCCCCAAGCCCACTGCTGGAGTTGCAAATGAGCGTGTGTCGTTATCTTCCACTTTCCCTAGGGCAGGAGTCACTTGGGAGTGGTGCTGGCCCCTCTCAGGGCTGCTTGCACACTGCCATGCTTATAGTGCTGCTTTGGGTGGACTCTTTCCTAGTGGGGCGGGTCAGATCATACGGGATAGTCTGCAGGAGAACACAAGGGTGGGATGTACAGTGTAGGCAAAGTTTGTACCCTTCTGCTCCTGAGAAGAGCCCTGCTGAGGGAAAATGCCTGGAGCCATTTTGGAGGAACTCCTGCCCAGTGTGGCTGGTTGAATGGGGGTAAATTCTTAGGAGAACGTAGGGATGAGGTTTGGGCTTGTCCCCATAGGTGTCCACGTCTCTAGGCATTCTTGTCCAAGATGAAAAGTCTGTTCTGTCAGTCCTTATGTGGTTTTCTGGGGGTATTTACAGTGATGTGGGTGTATCCAGGGGATGATTTAAGCCCAGGATACTCTTACTCTGACATCTTGCCTGGACATTTGATTAGGTTATAGAATTTTTCTACAAAAAAACCTTGAAAGAGTAGCTGACTTTGATATCTTGTGAAGTTTTTGTGGGTCATCTAAAAGTTTGTAGATAAACTTTTAGAATAGCTTCTCCACAAAGTCTTTTTGGTAGCCTGAAACCTTAGGCTTTGCTAAGTGATGAATTCATCTAGATATTTAATGAACTAATCTATTTCCCAATAAGAGAATAATAAAACATTAATTACTGACCATATGTTAATCTCTTCTTTTGGCTTCCTTATCACAGATTTGAGTCTCTAGTAAACAGTTTTTTTGTGGAAAAATTATTGGAAGATTGTTATAAAGGACATATTTCTAGAAATTTATGAATACATTCATAATTTGCCAATCTAAAAATGCACTAAGTAAATGTAACAGTTTACAATTGCTTACAACTTATTTTTCATTAATAAAGTTTCTAAGAGTTAAAAATTCTAATGTGGTTTAGAACTACTAAAAATAATAAAGGGAACCTCTATATGCAAGAAAAGTAGAACATGTGTTTTTGATAAAGAAGATATCTTGAACTGAGACCATTTAGAAAGGAAAAACAAGATCTAAATGTGAAAAGTCTTAAAACATTTGTGAACCAAGAATCTTTAAAATGAATTATTAGAATTTTAAAAATTTTGTACTAGCTATTTATATTAAAATTCATTTGTCTCTTAAAAGGCCAACATTTTCTTAGATTGTTCTGCTTTTAATTATAAACAAAGGTTTAACTTTTAAGTCTTTGATTACTTAGAAAAACTAACATTCTGTCTTTGCCACTTTAGTTAAATGGGTAACTCAGTATTGTTTTATAATCTGTGATTCTATTTAATGAAGTCTTTTTTGACAAACCTCCCAAAATAAAAACTTTTTTTTTGTGAATCCAGATCCACAAATACACAGAAATACAATGAAATCAAAAAGAATTTTTTGAAATTTCTCAGAGGATCCCTGGAAGATTTTCTTTCTTTGACAGAGGGAGAGGGAAAAGAAGGCTTTCCACTGAGCAGGAAGCCTGACACCAGGCTTGATCCCAGAACCCTGGTATCATGACCTGAACTGAAGGCAGCTGCTTAACTGAGTGAGCCACCCAGGCACCCCTCCCTGGAAGATTTCAAAGGTTTGTTCTTCTCATAACAGAAAGACGTTAATTATGGTCATTTGGTATGTTAAATTACTGAATCACTGTAATTCAGTATCACCAGTGAATCACTGTCAAATAAGTGATGCTAAACCTTCCTAGATTATGTTTCCATAAATATAATTAGAATAAGTGTTCTAGAAATTGTATTAAAGTCCCAGAAATCTAGTATGTCTGGGTATATAATTCTATGTTGTATAATCCTAATTATTAAGTGCTGAGCATCATAGAAATAACCCATTTTCTTTGTCAATTGTATTGTGATGAATTGTAATCAGAACTTTCACCATTTCTAAGTCTTTTTGTCGCTTACAGTTATTGTTTTACCTTGATGCTTTTGCAAAAGTGCTTCATCTTCAAGGAGATTCAGGGAAAAGACTGATGAATCTTTAGACTACGGGTCTCTAATAACAAAATCATACTACTGAACTAAGTATAAGAATTTAGAGAACTCTAATGGAGAGAAATTCATAGATTCATAAAAAAGGAGCTCAAGATCAACAGAAGTTAATTACGATTTTTATGACTTTTTGTTTGAAATACTGCTTTTCAAGTATTTTTAACCTTTTTTTCCCAGATGTTGGAAAACCTTTCCTTAGCAATTTGGTAAATTATACCGTTGTAAGCAAAACTGAAACACTTATCTTCTGCCTACCTGATTCCCCCAGGACTTAGAAACTCTCAGTGAGTAGTCTTATATACTCATGGAAATATATTTCAATTAGAATCTGTCTTCCTTAGGACATAGTTGGGAACACTGGTTTTATTACTAAGGTTTTGACTGGAATATCATATTTAAGAGAGATCTGCATAGGTTCAGATATGACCATACAGCTTAAGGAACTAAGGTTAACTTTAAGGAGCCAACAACATGCCTTGGAAATATCAGCGTGATACCTTGCTGACAAGGTTTTCAACATCCTTACGAGGTAAGTAAAGAAGGCTACTTCCAGGCAGGTGCAGGAACCTCAGGATAATTTGGGGACCCTGATAAGGAAGGAAGGAACTCAAGTCAGTAGGTATTGCAGGCAAAGCATGATGGCATTATTTCTTAGCCTCAAGAGGCTGTTAAAAATTCAATCTCTGCTGCCTTATGGAAAGTTCCAGCAAAGAAGATTTAAAAGAGAGCCTGCATGATCAGTCTCTACTCTCACTGCACTTATGTACGTAATCAAGCTCCATTCACTGAAACTAGCCTTATTTGCAAACAAATTGTCTTACTAGGGGTATAATTGATAGAAATGGGAGTAATTACAGAGAAAAACTTTTAACTGAAATTATGTGAACTTTTAGATATTAGATTCTAGTTCTGTTACTTATCTTTGAGGTTTTGTTTTCTTCTTATAAACTAGATTCTGAATCCTTCTAGTTTCTCAAACATCTGGTTACATCTTTCCAAAGTAACATTTCTGATAATCTCCCCCATTCTTTTGACTTGAAATCATTGAAAATTAAATTGCCTTTTTTTTTTTGAAGCACTGAAAACTGAATATGAATGACTTCATAGGACCTGAGAAATCACAATGTGTATGTATGGACAACCTGTGAGTGACCACACAGCAAACAGTACAGAGATCAGCAAATCACTACAAACCAGAAAAATCAGACTGTAACTCTTTGCCTTCACTCTAAGGATGCTCTGAAACAGACATCTAGAAATCTTCTCAAGTGGCTACCCTCAGAACTGAGAACCTGATTTATAATTTGCTCCAATTATTAACCATTATTTTCCTTTTCTCTCTATAGAAATGACTTATTTAATACTTGATTACCTGAACCACAGGTCTGACTTGTACTTACTGTTTGTAGGGTTCCTAGATTTCTGTATCTGTCAAGCCTCCCATGTGTCGCTTTTTGATAGGTACTTCAGCCAGTTCACTCAATTTAGCCCTGGTAAGGCAGTTCACATAGAACACAGAGACCCATTAATCCAGTTACAGTCAACCCCTTTATAAAACCCAATCCCGATACTAGATGAGTCACTGATAGCTACAATAGAACACACCCCTGAGCCTACTGGAGGCAGTGATGTATAGGTTATGTTATATCACTAGAGACCCTTTTGTAAATAAATATACTACCTAGACCACCATGTTGTTAGATACAGGGTTCATAACAACGATACAAGGCTACTCTACTCATCTACAAAAAACTTAAAAAGGGACTAATGGAAGCATTAGGAGGAAAATTAATCCCAGGGACATGGATATGGAGATTCCTAACAAGAGATGATAGATGACCCATTGAGGTTAAATGACTTATAGTTTCCTAATACAGAAAACATTCCTGGTATGGATGTAGTAGAACGTACTCAAAACCAGGAAAACCTTCAGGAACTCTGAAAGAAACAAATTAATGTGCCCGCTATTTTGTTACATACTAACCCAATCCGGACTATTAAAAAGCCAGACAGGCCATATCATTTCACAGTAGATGATGGGAACTGAGACTCTCCCCAGACTGAGGGAGCACTCCGGGATATAGGCACTATCATAACCAATATCACACTGGATCCAGACACTATGACATGGGGAGAGACTTAGGTGACATATCCTTTGCTGTTCCAATGGGTGAGGAGAGCCAACCCATGACTGCATTTCCATGGGAAGGCAGAGGAGGTCAGTTTGCTGGCCTACCACAAAGATCACTTAGCAGCCCAAGAATGGCCCACAACTTCCAGACAAGACACGAGACATCCAGGCCTTGGATGAAAACGCACACAAAACCCAGGATTTCCTACAGATTGGGGATATCCTTATTTATGGTGGTAACTAGGAAAAACAG
>JAQQSY010004356.1:0-12350 GCA_028646535.1 Procyon lotor
GAAGTGGTCCTTCAGGGACTTGATCACGGTGTGGGTGGAGCAGTGGGAAAGGGAGTGGGACCCAGGCAAGGCTTCCTTCCAATGCAGAAGGTGTACGTCAGAGACAGGCTGTGAGAGGGAAGGCTGGGGGGCATCACGGGGCATGCAGCTGAAAGCTTGCAGAGGGGAGATTTCGAGTGTGTTCTGTGCCAGTGGGACGGTCCGGTGGAAAACAAGAGGCTAAATGTAAGAAAAGGTGGGTAGGGTGAGGTTTCTTAGGCAGTGGGAAGATCCGGGGTCCAAAGGAAGGAGAGGACTTGGATATGGAGGAGGAGGTTGGCTCAAGACTCGGGCACGCAGTCCTACAGACTGCATAGAAAGGCCACTACCGTGACCTCAGGAGAGGCTTTGGGGCAGCCGTTGCCTCATTTGTGAAACGGAGCAGGGCTCAGTTACCTGCATCACAGGCTGGATCACATGAGTAACAGATGGGAAGGGTCATAGGGCAGCTGCTCCTTAAGCACTAATTGTCAGTTGCATCCCATCACTTAATCTCTTTCCATTTTGCCAGTCGGTGCTTCTGGCAGCGAGAGGCCTGGGGAGGTTGCTGCATTTGCGCCCTCGTGTCCCCGTGAAACCTGTGGGTGTGGCCTTGGGGTGTTCTAGCCTCATAGGAGGGTGTTGACGGTGATGGTCTCGTGGGCCTGGCCCCACACACACCCAGCCTCTGGTGCCTTTAGGCGTGACCAAGCTGGGCCTCCCCTTGCTCCCTTGGAATTGCCTGTAGCTCGCCCAGCAGCCCCGGCAGCCCTGCAGTGGCCGCCCCTCTCCTTTTCTCCCGAGCGCCGCCCCTGCTCTGTAAGGAAGCCCCAGGGGCAGCTGTGTCTCAGGGCAGGGACCTGGTTACCCTGGGTAGCTATCATCACAGGCCATTTGGCCAGTTTCTTCCTCAGGCCCTCCCTTGGTTAAATGTTTTCTCAGTTTTGAAGCAGGGAAAGACAACTTGGCAGGAACCAAGAGTTTGCGTCGCCAGGCGCCCTCTGCTGGGCTGGTGGGCTGCTCACAGGCCTGGGGAGTTTGCTGCGCGTGCGCCCCGGTGTCAGTGTGAAACCTGTGGACACGTCACTGGCAGCGCCAGGAAGTAAGGCCGAATGCACAGGCGCAGAGGGCCAGCTGGGCTAGAAGAGCTGCGCATGTGCGAGGCTGCAGCCACTTTAAGGGCAGGGCCGCTCTGACGTTCACCAAAGCCAATGCTCCGGCCGTGGCGCCATCTAGGGTCTGGGTCAGGAACCACAGCCCTGGCCTGGGCTAGAACTGGGTCTGGGGTGGGCTGGCCAGGCGGGCCGTGCTGCTGCCAAAGGGCAATGAGGACTTGGGCCCTCAGATGCCCTGTAGGGTTTGGGGGCCAGCTGGGCTGGCCAGAGCCTATGGCTCTCCCAGCATCAGGACTGGGGACCACAGGAGAGACATCCCATTCTCTCCTTCCCTCTGCTCCTCATATTCCTAGCTCTGGGGCATAGCATCTTAGTCCATGGACAGCTCTCTGCCTCTCTGGTCTTTGATTTCCATGGCAGAGGGCTTCAGTTTCCTCTTTGCAAGTCCCAGGGTGCAGTGAAGTGGGGTCCTGAGGGTGGAGCCTTGGCTCAGGCCTAGTTCCCCTCTACCCCTGCCTAGGGTGAGATGCCTCAGACACCTGATACCTCTCATTTGGTCTCTTTTGGCCCAACCTGCCCACTCTGAGGCCCTCTTGGCAGGTGCAGAGGAGTGCTCACCTGTGGCTTCCCCACCCCTGTTCAGACCCCAGGCCAATCCCATTTGTCCAGCCCTGGCTAAGATTCCTGACCCCAGTGGGCTGGCCTTGGCTTCCCCCACTGCTGCAGCTTTGAGCTGCCCCTGCAGCCATAGGTGGTTGGGAGGCAGGCCCCCAGCCCCGGGCAGCTACTGCCCACAGCCCGGGCCCTGGCTCAGAAGGGGGTTAACATGGCTGAAGAAGGACTGGATGTTACTTTCTCTCCTTCATTTGTCTTGGAGGCTGACATGGGAGAAAACCCCAAAGGACCAAGTGCACCCTCACAGTTTCACCACAAGTATCCTGACCGGGCGTCTGGTGCCGAGCTGATAGTGCAGGCCCCGGCCGCAGCCCCGCCGGAAACCGCGCTGCCAGCGGTTGGGGGCCGCAGGCCCTGACAGGAAACGCCCCCAAGCGTACCCCAGGGCCTATGGCCTCCACACAGGCCTGCTGCCCTGAACCAGGCCCTGGCGCCATTTTGAAGCTTGCCTAGACTCTGGGACTCTGGCCTGGGATCTGGGGACTTGTCTGTCACCTGCCCAGACAGGCTTGGAAGATGACAGGGAGGGAAGAGGGAAACTTCAGACTGGACTAGACCCCACCCAGAGCCTCTCCCCTACTATGGCCAATCCTTCCATCGTGCCTCTCACCTAGCCCTCTAAATTCCCAGGCTCCCTCAGGTCACCGGTTCTGTGTTTTCTGTGACAGGCCCCGAAGGAAATGCAGGTCACAGACGTGAGAAAATAGTAGTAGCACTGGGCACCGGAAGAAGCAGGCAGAACGGGGACATAGTTAAGAGGTGTAATAACAGGGCCCGGAGGATTTGCATGTGGGAGGTGATGGAGAAGAGAAACCCAGATTCTAGCCCCCAGTTTTGACTTCCATGCAGAAGATGAGATCCAGAAAGATGCATGTGAAGATGAGAAAGACAAGAGCCCATTTAAATGCTGAGGGGGAGGAAAGAGGTCGGTCACAGGGAAGGAAAAGTTACAGACCCAGGAGAGGGAGGCAGAAGAGCAGGACTGGACCGGACTGAGGGCTGAAGGGAGAGACTGGGGAGATCTCTGAGCCCTTGACCGTGCCTCTCACCAGCACCTCCGAGGAACAGGCAGAGAGGCCTGTCCAAGCTTCGCGTCCTGGGCGGCCTTCCTTATCCCCCGTGGGAATTTGGCAATGCTCTCCGAGGTGCGGGGGACTGCTTACTTCCCTGGACTGGGAGCTCACTCCGTGCAGAGTCGAAAAGCCACCATATCAATGCCTATGATTCACTTAATGAGCATCTTTAGTATGTGTCCGGCACTGTGCCTAATTAGCACTGGGGACATGGTAAGTAGGGCACAGTCTTGTGTGGCTTTTAGAAAAAATTAGAGGGGCGCCTGGGTGGCTCAGTCGTTAAGCGTCTGCCTTCGGCCCAGGTCAGATCCCAGGGTCCTGGGATCGAGCCCCGCATCGGGCTCCTTGCTCGGCAGGAAGCCTGCTTCTCCCGCTACCATTCCCTCTGCTTGTGTTCCCTCTCTCACTGTGTTTCTCTCTGTCAAATAAATAAAATCTTTAACTGAAAAAAAAAAAAAAAAAGAAAAAACTAGAAAACAAACGTTTGCAGGTAGTGATGGATGCCAGGAGGGACAACATAGGGTGCTGTGATTAACGGGTTTAGTCCGAAGGGCTGGGAGGGATCTCCGGGGGGAGCTGGCCCAACTGGGCACTGAGGAAGCCGGGTGCTCCTCAGTGGGGGCTGGCACGGCACGAGTGGGCGGCACGGGGGGGCTGCAAGGCCGAGTGGATGCCGTAAGCCCACTGTCTCTTCCCTCCCCGTCCTGCCCCGGGCCTGGCCCTGGGGGCTGCAGCCCCTCCTGACGTGGCCCTCCTTGTCTTCCCTTGCCCTTGGCATCTGTGTGGTCGCTCCCCAGGGCAGGCTCCCCACAGCGCCTGTGACCCACTTGAGACTTGGCTTGTTCGCCAGCCTCGCTTTGCTCGCCTGGAGATTGGAGACCGTGTGATGGGAGGTCCGGAAGGACCAAGTGACACAGTGACACCCCTCCACAGCAGTGGCTCAAGGAATGGAATCTTTTCCCTCTACACGTACTAGAATGAGCAGCGTAATCCTTTGGTCGGAAGAGCTGAGCGATTTACGAAGTGCCTTTATGAGCATCCATTACCCCTTGGTTCGGGTGCACACGGGGTTCAGTGCACTGGGTTGAGGCCCTGGGCGTGGAGGCCGGGTACCAGATCAACAGGCAGCCCCTGGGCCACCTCGGGCAAGTCCCCTTCCCTTCTGGGACTCAAGTCTTCTTGCACAATGACAGATGTCTGAGGGCCCTAGCATGGACACTTGAGGGTGCTGGGGCCTGGCAGGCAGGGAGGAGCCTCAGTTGAGGAGGGAGGCACAGGGGCACCCGCCCCCTACCCCCTCCAACCCCCATTCTGGCTATTTCCGCATGCCAGGCTTGGTTCCTTGTTGCCTTGTCATTGAGCCCTGGGGGGCGCTCTGAGCAAAGCAGATCCTGTGCCCGCATGACCTGTGCAAGCGGGTTGGAGGTTTTCTGTCTCCTGCGTATCCTCCTGGGGAGCAGAGAAGGCACACACAGCAGGCAGACCTGGCATTCTGGGCCCAGAGCTGACGCTCTTGCCGTCTGGGCTTTGTCTTCTCAGCCCCGACTCTCGTTCAGGGCATACAGGCCACTCCACGGGCCCCCTCGCAAACAGAAACACTTGTGTGCACCTGCCGGCCTTCTGCATGGGGCTCTCACACGTCCCATCCCGTCACACAGCTACGCCACCCCCTCCTCCGTCTCGGCTCACATGGGCTTCCCTCCGGAGGGCACCTGTCTGTCCTCAGTCTCGGCCCTGCGCCTGTGGCTCTGACCCATGCCCCTTAGGGCCTGGCCACCCCGTCCACCAGGCTGAGGCCAGGGCAGGCCCTGGGCTTCGTGGCCAGCCCGAGGCCTGCAGGAAAGGTCGGTCTGTACGCACGGAGGGAGGGTGGCAGGACTATGAAGCCACCGCCTCTCACCCACTGGCTCCCAGAGCTCTTCCAGAAAGCCCAGGATTTCCTGCTCCGAGGCCCCATCCCTGGAGCAGGGTGCTCAGGGCCAGGAGGGAGCTGGGCAGAGGAGACCAGGTGGGCCCCTGAGACCCAGGTGAGGGACTCCAGGAGCATGGGGCTGGGGGGTAGTGATGTCAGGGATGGAGGCCGGCTTCGGAGGAGGAGACCTATTCGAATTTGGCGGAGCTAGAGAGGGCGACTGGGGGTGCGAGGTCTGGGATGGGGTGTCTGTGCACCCCCCAAGGCGTGGGAGCGGAAGAGGCAGCTCCAGGAAGGTGTTCTGTCAGGCTGTGACACGTGTGTGTGTGTGTGTGTGTGTGTGTGTGTGTGTGTGTGTATGGGTGGGGTAGGAGGCAGCCCTGGGGCAGCTGGAAGAGGGCGGACTCACACCTACCCGGAACTGGCTCTTGGTTCTGCAAGTCACTTCCGTTTCCGCCCAGACCGACGGCTACATGATACCTGTGTTATGAGCTTGAAACCTACCCAAGTTACTGTCCCAGTGCAAAGAACGTGTGTGCTTCATACCTAGCGGGTGTGATTCATTGTGTGGTGTGTGTGTGTGGGGGGGATTTGAGGGCCCTTCAGGGCTTGTGGATGGCAGGTGCTGGCAGAGCTGGTCTCGAAGGGCCGTCCTAGCGTGGCTGTCCTGTGATTCTAGGGGTGCTCAGGACCCACGGTCACCTGCTGTGGGCTCAGCACACACAGGCTCCCATCTGATAGACTCGGACACAGGTGCTTAGGCCTTAAACAGAGCCTGATAGGCCGGCTTCCGTGCTGGGCGTTCTATGATTAATCTTTTCTACTTGGGTCTTTTTCTCAGAAGGGGACACATGGCCTCTGTCCTCACAGTATCTTCGTCCTGACCCCTCTTCCCAAACCCTGTCCGTGCGGACGATCCTGCTGTGTAGAGTGCAGTCCTCAGATGTGTATGTGTCTCTATAAAGCATGTGGGGTATGTTCTTGCAGGTGTGTCCACGGGCTCTAGATCATGCTCTGAGTCTTGTTGATCTCCCTTGGGTCGGTTTTTGGGGTCTACCCATGTTGTATATCCACAATGTTCTATCCCAGATTCTTTCACCGTGTGTCCCCCACTTCTCAACCCTCCACCCTCAGTGATGGATGCCCACACCCACCATGTTCCCTCATGTCTCACTTGCCAACCTCCAGTGGTGGATGCCCACAACCCCATCTTCCCTCATGTCCTACCCACCACTTCCCACTGATGGACACCCACATGTCCCATCTTCCCGGAGACAGATAGATCCCAATGGAGGCTACAGGGAGTAGGACGGCCAAAGAGCCGGGGTGGGGGGACTGGCAGGTCTGCAAGGATGCCAAGCATCTTTGGCCCTGCAAGGATGGCCACCAGTGTGCCCCTCCCCAACCAGTGGTGTCACCCGTTTTTTGTTTTTTTTTTAAATTAGTTTCAGAGGTAGAGTTTAGTGATTCATCAGTTGCATATAACACGTGGTGCTCATTCATCAAGTGCCGCCCTTAATGTCCATCCCCCAGTTACCCTACCCCCCCACCCCTCCCCTCCAACAACCCTCAGTTTGTTTCCTAGAATTGAGTTTCTTATGGTTTGTCTCCCTCTCTGTTTCTGTCTTATTTTATTTTTCCTTCTCTTCCCTTATGTTCTTCAGTTTTGTTTCTTAAATTCCACAGATGAGTAAAATCATATACTTGTCTTTCTCTGACTATTTCACTCAGCATAATCCCCTCCAGTTCCATCCCTGTCGACGTAAATGGTGAGTATTCATCCTTGCTGATGGCGGAGTAATTTTCCATTGTACACACACCACATCTTTATCCATTCGTCTGCCAATGGACATCTGGGCTCTTTCCATGGTTTGGCTACTGTTTTGACATTGCTGTTACGAACATTGGGGTGCATGTCGCATCTCCCTGTTTTGATACTTTGTCCAGGGTTCTGTTTAGTCCCTACAGCAAACCTGGCAGGTGAGCGTGATTCATTCCCATTTACTGTGGGGCCTGGAAGCCAGAGACCAGTGACTCTCCCGGGGTCACACAACCACTGGGCAAGTCTGGTGGCCCCGGTGTAGAGCTCCAGTCTGCTCTGAGGTACCAGTGTCCCCGGAGAGCAGCACTCCCACTGTTGGAGAGACCAGGGGGTGCAGTTCCCTGGGCAAGGTGGGACAAGCTGACTCAGGAGGCGCGTTGGCCAGGGGTGGGGGGAGACCCAAGTGGGGAAGCTCTGGGTCTCACAGCCCCAAACGTGTGATCTCCTTACAAAGACAGAGCTGCTTCCAAACACCAGGCTTCCCTCTCACCACCCTGTGTAGCCAAATGGAATCCCTTTATTTGATTTACATTCTGTTTGTTTTTCACAGTACCTTTTATTTAGGCCAGTGAAATGGTAGATTACAAAGTTTCATTAGAACCGAGTGAGACTAGGGGCGCCTGGGTGGCTCAGTGGGTTAAGGGTCTGCTTTCGGCTTAGGTCGTGGTCTCAGGGTCCTGGGATTGAGTCCCACATCGGGCTCCCTGCTCAGTGGGGAATCTGCTTCTCCCTCTGCCTGCCACTCCCTTTCCCCCTGCTTGTACTTTCTCTCTCTGTCAACTAAATAAATAAAATCCTTTTTTTTTTTAAAGATTTTATTTATTTATTTGACAGAGAGAGAGATCACAAGTAGGCAGAGAGGCAGGCAGAGAGAGAAGGGGAAGCAGGCTCCCTACTGAGCAGAGAGCCCAATGGGGGACTTGATCCCAGGACCCTGAGATCGTGACCTGAGCCGAAGGCAGAGGCTTTAACCCACTGAGCCACCCAGGCGCCCCTAAATAAATAAAATATTAAACAAGCAAAAGCAACTAAGTGAGACTATGAGACCAACTGAAGGGAGGAGGTGGCCTTCTGGCAGGCCCCTGGGGTGGTGGACTGTTAGCTTCATCACTTCCAAGGGATGGGACTGGGCAAGGTACTCAAGTGCTCGGGCCTCAATTTCCCCACCTGTAAAATGAGGCAATATTAATTTCTAACTCCGAGAGCTGTTATTGTTGCTAGAGTCAAGTGAATGGGCAGGGGCTGGGCGCTGACCCACAGTGGGCATGAGGTCTCTTGTTACTGTGGGAACACAGATTATGAGACCAGAGCCTATGGCACAGGGTATGAAGGTGGGCCTTGAGTGCGGGCAAACACCCATCTAATTCAGCTCCTGTTTCTGAGGACATACTGAGTCCCTTTTACCTTATGGAACACAGGGGCCATTAAGATGCAGTTCCCTGGGGGGTTGGCCTGCAGGGTGGCTTTGGAATCAGCCTGGCACTGAGCTTAGGTCTCATCTGTAGAATGGGATCATCCCAGGGGTGCCACTGGGGTGATGAAGACTCTCCTTGACCAAGCCGGCTCCTCCGAAGTCTCTTCTCAACTAGGCCCTGACTTTGTGGCTTTTGTGTTCCTCTGCGACAACCTATCTTATTATTTTTTTAAAGATTTTTTTATTTTTAAGTCATCTCTACACCCAACGTGGGGCTCGAACTCACAACTCTGAAATCAAGAGTCCCATACTCCACCGACTGAGCCAGCTAGGCGCCCCAGCAACATCCAGTTTTAGCTAGAATCCTCCACCCTGCATATCTGATCAGGCTCCTCACCCCCAGCACTGCCCAGGCCATGTCTGATCACCTGGACTGCCTTCAGCCAGAATCCCCCCTTGGCCTGCTATTTCCCCTCCCTCATTTCCATCCACGGATACCCCCTGCCCTGTAATATCCCCTTTCTTGGTTGTATTCAGGGTTGAGCCCCATCACTCCCCCCTCCCACACAAGGCCTCACTGCATTGTCTCCCTGCCTAAAGTCTTTCTCACCGTCTTTAGTGAGCGCCAGCAATGACTTTTTCTATAATGGGGTCATGGGAGACCATGGGTGTGCAGAGAACAGCAGCAGGTGCTCAGTGAATGCTGGTGTCCCACTTCATCCCACTGGAAGTCTGGCTTCTTCCTGCCCTTCTTCCCTGGACTATTCTGTGGCTCTGGGCAAAGCTGCTGCTCCATTTTCAGGGCCTTGGTTTCCCTTTGGCCGGGTGGGGGCAGCTGAGGGTGAGCCGAGTTCAGGTCAGAGTTGGACCCGCCTCACCTTGCTCTGAAGACCAAGGCCAGCGGGGACTCTGAGCCCTTGGCCAGCAGAGGGCGCCCCCGCCCAGGAAATTCACATCTCTCCGGGCCCAGAGGCGCCCGGGGCGTTTCCTGCTGTCTGTGGCTTCCTTTTGCCAGCTCTGGCACAGAGTGCCTCTATTGAGGGTGGCCAAATTCAACTTTGGAATGATGAAGACACATGGCACTGGCATGAAGGGCGTGGTGGGCGACAGCCTGGGTGGGGGAGCCAGCTGGTCAGGGTTCAGATCCCAGCTCCCATGCTCACCGGCTGCGTAGAACTCTTGCCTGCCTCAGTTTCCTCATCTGTCCCGTGGATTAGCACTGGAACTGTCACACAGGGCGCTTGTGTAGACCAAAGAGATGGATGGCGGTAGAGCTCTTTGCAAGGTAGGCGTCAGATAAACGTCAGCGACCGTCAGGACCTGCGGCGGGATCTTGGCATCCTCCTGCCCTTGGTTCCTCCCAGTTACCCCACAGCTGGAGTTAGGGTTAGGGTTAGGGTTCAGGAGATTGGAGCTAAGGGAAAGACAGCCAAAGGGCCCACTGTGGTGAGGAAATTTCCCGGCGAGATTCAGACCTGGTGCCCGGCTCCTAGTTTGGGGCTAGTCAAGCTATGCTGCTCGGGTCTTTGCGACAACCCCTGAGTGGGCTCCGGCTCCCCAGCTTCTCTGTGGGAACAGGCACAGACACCATATGGGTGGCCATTTGTCCTATAGTGATGGACTGAGGGCCTCCTGGACCTCTGAGAGGTAGCTCTGGGCCAGCTCCGGGCCAGCTCCGGCCCAGGTCCCGTGAGGATGTGAGGACCTTCTCAGGTTCCGGTCCCAGCTCTGGAAACACCCTGTGGTTCCTGCTCAACTCCAGACCCCTGACACGTGCTAGGTCATTTCTCCGTCCATGTCCATGCGTGTGCCATGCCTAATCCTTTCTGCCATCCCAAGCCTATCTATCCTTCAAGCCCCAGTCCAGAAAACCTTCCCCAGAGAACCTGACAGCTGCCAGTTTCCTTGGTCTGCCTGGGAAAAACTCGTATTCGTTCTCCAAAACCCAGCCGCCAGCATTTCCCCTGGGAGGGCTTATTGGCACTGTCCTCCTCTCTCCTGGATGAGGACAGTCACTGCCCTGCCCGGCACTCTGGGATTTGAGTTACAGTGTCCTCGCCGTGTCCCTGCATTGGCTTGCAGAAGGATTCGTTAAACACGTGTCCCGTGTTTTTAAAAGTTGTGAAAGTAATACACGCTCAAGGCAAACACTGAAGCAGATCAGAAGAGAAAAGTAGACACCTCTACCTTCCTACCTGCCCGCAGTCACCAACCGCTCTCCCCAGTTGGTTGGCAACTCCTGAGCTCCCAGGAAACTTCCCCTGCATGTGGGAGCGCGCGTGTCCCATTTCTCTGCACCTCGATGACCTCTGTCCACCGCTCTCACCACTCTGTCTACCTTTCTGAGGCCTGGGATGGACTCTGATTTAGGTGGCTGCCCAGCGCCAGCCCGGGGCTCGGCCCAGAACCCACACCTAGAACAGAAGAGGTTGCCCGGGCTCCTTTTGTGTTTTCACGACACTGGTCCCTATGTCGTGTGGGACCTGGGGCATCTCCCTGCTGCTGGAGGGACAAGTTTTCTTTATGCCAGCCGGCCCGCAGCTGTATTTTCTTTGCCTGAGGAATGTTATCATTTTGAAATACCGAATTTTCAACACAAAAGTCAGGCGATATTCCCTAAAAATGGGCATTTTTTTTTTTTTTTTACGTCTCTTGAAAAAATGATCAGGCCACCTGGTGGAGCAGGTGAGTGGCTTCTGTGAGCAGCAGAAGTGGCTTCTGTGTCCCCAGCCTGCACAGCCGACTGCCCTCACCCCCGACCGCCACCCACACACTGTGAGCACCCCTCGCCTGGCCCGAGGCCTCGGAGTCTGTGGCTCAGCCCCCTCCCCAGGCCCTCCAGGAACCACTCCTCCAGACCAGTATCCCCCAGGCCCGGGGTTTATCCTCTGGATCCTTGCTGTTCTCTAGGTGGAAATCTCAGCATGGCCCCTTCAGCCTGTCTGCTGTGGATGCCAGCGGCTCTGGACACGTGGCCCCCAGGGCACCTCGCCCGGGGAGGGATTGAGACGCACGAGGGAGGCGTTCCACGGTGAGGCACGGGGCTGGGCTGTCCACATGGTGTGGGGCAGCCCTGCGGTGTGGCTAAGTCTGCAGAGCCCCAAGTGAGAATCATAAGGCACCATCCTAAGTCTTGTGCGCTCCAGGGAAGGGCAGGGGAGGGAGCGAGTGGGAGAGAGCCGGGGCCTGGGGCGCAGGGGGAGGCTCGGGCTTGCGAGCCTCTGAAACAAAGTTGGAAATAGAAGAAGAATGGCCTTAATTGAAGATGTAAAGACGGATGCCCAGTTGCCCACGTAGCGAACGTGATTCGCTGGTGGGCCGTGGCGTCGCCATGTCTGGTTGGACGGAGCTCCACAGGCAACTCCGCCATCCCCCTGCACGGCGAGGGTCCGCTCAGGCCCCTGGAGACCAGATTACGAATGACTGGGCCGCCATGATGCTCGCCGGGCCTTACGCCTCGGCCTCTTCCCACTCAGGGCGGCCGGGGCTGGGCTGCTGTAGGTTGCCGAGTGAGGCTGACGCTGAGGGATTGGGGCAGGCAGAGGTATCCTGTTGTCTATCTCTGCTTGAGGCCTCTCTGTCCTTCCTTTCCCAGTGCGCCCCCCCATCTGTCCCTGTTCCCCCTGTGGGGGTGCATCGTGGGGAGGTTGTTGACAATTTGGGCATTAATCTCTCTGCCTGGGGCCTTCTGGTCAGGTGGTGCTTATCAGGGTTCCGCTCCTGTCAGATGGGCCTTCCGGAGCCCGTGGGCGAGGGGGGGCCATGGCAGGAGCCCCTGCTGCAGGGCCTGGAGGCTGCCTCACCATCCTTGGGCCTTCACATCCCCTCGCCCCTCCCACGGGCTGCCTTCTTTACCACATCAGGATACAGAACATTGCATGAATTCCGGTCTCAATGGAATTATTTCAGAATTCTGGTCAACCGCAAGCTCGGGGTATTTCACAAACTATCTATCACTGCTGTGTGGTGGGCAGAGCCTGGGCGGGGGGCAAGTAACGGATGCCGGGAGGTCCCTGTCCACTGCCTGTGGGGGCGGTGAGCCTCTGCCCACCTCGCTGCCCCTCCAAGGAGCACCCAGAGCTGTGCAGGCAGACGCCCCCTCCCCTATGTCTGCAGGGGACTTGGGGGGTAGGTTCAGGAAAGGTGGCAGGAGGCCAGGCCCTGGGGTGGGAAGGGTGGATAGGGGAAAGCAAAAGGGGGGGTCAAGAGCAGCTAGGTTTGGGGTCCATTCGCCCTCTGCCACCTCCTAGCAGTGGGACCTTGGCGAGTACTTAATAAGCCTCAGTTGCTTCAGCTGTAAAATGGGGTTATGACGCCTACC
>JAQQSY010004357.1:0-12349 GCA_028646535.1 Procyon lotor
CGTCCAGAGAGAAAAATACGTGACACAAGCAAATATTTGTAATTTTGTAAATAATTGTAAAATTACGTTGGAGTTGCCAAAATGAACTCTAGATGCTAGAAGAAGAAAGATCGAATGAGTAAAATAATATCTTCCAGTTCAAACGGCATACTTCTCTAGAATTCAATCAAGTATGGGGGTGTAAAAAGGAAATGTACAGGCCAGCAAAACCTCAAAAACTCTATCTTCCAGATACCCTTTCTCAGCAGTAACTGTAGAGTGCTCTACCCAGCTCACGAGTAAATCGAAATGGAACTAGAGAGTCCTAGGGGGCGCTCTTGCACACGCACCACTCCCCGCAGCCTGCATTGCCTGCAGGAAGAAGGAAGATGATTAGTTTAGCAAGGGAGGATATTTTCACCCAAGAATTTTATCTCCTGCTTTTAAGAAAAGGAATAAAGATCCCTCCCAGCTCCTGCAGCAGTGCACTAACCACTGCTTGCAGCCAGTGAAAAATCGCCACAACCTCAAATCCTTGTTCTTCTCCTGTGAACTTTTGTTCAAAACAACCCTCCCCAGTCTCCTTCTAAAACCTAAAGAAAGCCGACCTCCCCTTGCTTTTCGGATTCACGTACAGTTTGCCGTACTTGGCTCGTCCCAAATGGCAATTCTTCTGCTACTCCTCAATGAACTCATTTTGCTGGTAAAATAACTGGCCATTTTATTTTTCAGGTTAATGTTACCAACGTGCAAGAGTACAGTAAACAAGAGAAAAACGTGAGATCAGGGAAATAGAGAACCCAATATAAGATGGGGTAATGGGAAGTCCTACAATGACAGCTGTGTGGCGTGCTTTCAGGCAATAGGTCCGGACTGGAACAACTGCAGACAGGTGATCCAGGAAAAATATGTGCTGCCTCATTCTCCATCCAGGGTTAGCAGTGGGAAAAGAGAGTTGGCAGGCAATTTATACAACACTCAGAAGGTGTTGGAACATAAAATTACATTTTCAAAAATAAGCTGATAAAGAATAGGACATTATGCAATGTTTTGAAATAATACTGAAAAGAGTAAAAAACGATTCGACCAAACGTTCCAATATGGTTATATTAGGGGGGCAGGAGTAAAGACAGAAGGGTTTAGGAAAGCTAAAAAGCTCATCATTCATTATAGAAATAGGAATCAGTCTGCCCTTTGCCTATGACTCTAGGTGTCTCTTTTTCTCCCCACTAAGCAGATGTTTTTGGTCACAAGAGAACAAATATATTACACACATGATTTTCTCTGTGAAATGGCCATTTTTGGGGCTAGAAGGGGTGGGAGCAGATAGAGAACAAACACATGCAGGACCTTGGCAGTTGAGTGGCCCAGAAGCAGCAAGGGCAGGCAGATCAGCTCCAATTCCAGGAAAGATTTCAAGGAAAGATTTCAAGTGCTTGGGTTGTCCGTGTACATCTTTCTCCTTGCATTTCTGAAGTCATGTAAATGAAGAGACACAGGCTTTTGCTTTTAGATCCACCTGTTCTTTGTTCTGAACAATATTTTCTTGTTTCCTTCCCTTTTATAACCCAACTTTCCATGGAACCTTGGTGTTTTGGTGTCCATTTCAGCCTTTCCGGGGCTCTTAAAGGGAGAGAGACAAAAGGACACAGAGAGACAGACAGAAGGAGGCTGTAATGATTCCTTTGGGAGTATTAGAAAATAATCTTCCCGTTTGTAACACGAGAATTGGTGCATATTTATTTTAAGTACATTGAGCATTCAGCTGGAGAAGACAATTGTTGAGGTGGGATCTGAAAGCAAGTCTCTTCTGAGTTTGGAAGAGTAAGTCTAGTGTGTACAGAGAAAAGAAACTGTGGAAAGCATGTGCAAATGTTCTGCTGGGATGTTACACACACCCCCGCCATGCAGGAAATGATCACTGTAGTATCTCTTTCTTTCAGACAGAGACATAATTAAACCTCATCTTGATAATCTTGCCTCCACCAAAAAAAAAGTCATATCGGCATATGTTTCAATGTTCACAATCATGAAAGACAACACCATGTGTTCTAAGGATTCAGATATGGGGACAGGATTGGGTAAGCATCTCAAGAGGGGTAGAAGAAGGTTCTGGTGAAACCAGGGTATGAAGCAAGTGGGGGGCCATCAGATAGGTCTCAGTTTCTGGTTTGCATTTTGCAAGTTTCTATTGAGAATTCTCACAAAACAGTATCATGTCCAAATACCAAAGACGATCCTCCACTTATTTCCTGTTTAAACCTCAAGCCTAATTTCTAATGATTTGCTGCGCACGCAATGCACTCTTACATGATCCCAGAAAACACCACCAGCAGGCATTTCCTCGGGACTTTTGCCAGCAGATGGGGTCTCGTTCTGCAGATGAAAACTCCTGAGCGCATGATTTTAAGTTCTGGGTCCCATGATGTTTCCTTAGGGAATGTCTTCCTTGAATTCTGCACACCCCTTAGCAGGTAGAATTGTTACATCCTCCTGTGTGTTCCAGCAGCATCTGACATACTAGTAACATAATCTCATTTATCAGTGACCTACTCTTGTAGCTTGTGAGAGCAGTCGGGGCAAGGGCTGGTACCCTGGTATCCTCCTCTATGTGGTGGTGACATAGTGAGGTCAGTGGCAGAGCAGTGCCTGACCTAGAGCCCGAAGTCCTTTTTGGATGAATATGTACATAAAGAAGTTTTATTCCTTAATTTCAATAACACAATGCTTTGGTCTACAAGTTCCCAAAGACACAGTGGGAAGATGGCCCATGGCTTCATCTATTTTTGTCATGAAAGGTATGCTCATATATCTTTTAATGTCCTCTATTCACACACATACCTTAGTTTTCTGGAGAATGAGAAGAAGTTTCATCACATACCAGAGAGACAATACAGATGACTAGAGGGGTGATTTGGAGTATCTTAACTGTTTAAGGAAGAGCCACTTAGGGTTATGTCTATAATTAAACTGCAATAAAAGAATCCCAAATCTGTGAATCTCATCTGTGTATTCATTTTACCATGTATTCATTTTTTTTAGCTATTTAGGCTATTAAGATGAACACACCAGTTAAGCTCTGACCCTAGTTTAGATACATTGCTCTGTCCAATGCTACTCAGATCTACTCATAGGATTAGTTGTCAAGCTCATGCCCCTCAGGACTTCATGGCTGGATCTTTGCTGTCACAAAAATCAAAGCAGCAAAGAGTCAGTCTAATGTTTAGCAATTCAGGGAGTCTTCTGTGTGAACATTTAGCTCCCACACCCTATCCCACACCTGGAGTGGCCCAGGACATTCTTCCTGTCCAGTCTCAGAGCCCATTTGCTGCAGAGAACCATATAAATCATGCCCAAAAGACAAGAAGAGAGAGAAAGTCAATAAATATCAAAGTCAGAGACAAATCCAGAGATTCAGAGGCTAAGACACACTCTCGAGCATGCTTCAGCTTTAGATTATGTGTGAAGCCACCTATGCCTTAGACAGGGAAGACAGGCTTTTCAGAGGTCCCTTTGGGAAACTTCTGGCACAGAAATGACCAAGTAGAGAAAGCTCCAGAAGCGAAGAACATCTCTTTCTGTTCTGTAATTCTCTCTCACCTTCTCAGTCTCCACTAAACTATTTCATTTGCTGGTCCTGTAAATTGTTCTGGTCTCAGGCAGATTTATTCTCCAGGAGTCCCAAATGTCCTCATTTCAAACCACTACCTGTTCAGTCCCTTAATTTTGTTCTTCATTCTAACAAACAAATGAAAAACCCTATTGCTCTTAATCAGCTGGGAAAATTATCTGACAAATGTCTTAAGCATGAAGATAGTCATCAATGTCATGAGCCAACCCATGTTAACTGTCCATCTGGGGCACACAGAGGGAGGAAGGCCATCAAGGCTCACTGTAACAACGTTCTTCACTGGTGGACAACTCAGTTCATGAAAAAATGGACCCAGAAAATAGCAGGGCTGGTCTTGCTCTCCCAAACCCACAAGAGCCCTCCAGGTAAGCACAAGCTACTCTTTTTCCCTATTCCCAATGGGCCAGAGACAGTCACAGTGCTGGGGAGAGGCCAGTTCATGGATGTAGGCAAAGATCTATCTGGGTTAATTAATATATTGAGTATAATGAACTCTTTGCTATACTTTTCCTGTAGTTCTCTCTGGGTGATAGAGAGGTTTATACTCAGCTTGTGAACTGGAAATAACTTAAATTTTCTCACAGCAGGGGCTCACATTCTGAGATTGAGGTAGGGAGGCTTGTACTATCAGTTGAGATTTCTTGCTTCTGCATCTGATGTATGTTAAGGGAAATTTTTCAACATGACCTGGGGCTCCTTATTGGTTACTCTCAGTGAACCTCAAGCTATGGGATCCTGCGCCACTGTTTAGAGGGGAAACATTCACGAGTGAGGCTGGTTAGAGGAGCATGATTCAGTTTTCCTTTACGTACTGAAGACGAACATGTTATTAAGACTTTCCTTTTAAAGTTTTTAGGAGAGGCTGGTGACAGAGTTTTGGGAATCAATATTGGATTGAATATCATGCAAAATATTAAGTATATCCCAAGGTTTTAGAAGAGACAGTATTTTCAGTTAGCCTTCTCTGAAGATGAAGGCAGGAATAGAGATTGAACTAACCATTCGGAGCCATTCCTTTGTGCACGTGAAGTTGAGTGTGTCATTGACAAAATATATTCAGGTACATTTCTGTGGTAAGAAGACTGACAGATACGTAGGTAAACGTGCCTGTTTTTATTTTTTTATTTTTTTATTTTTTATTTTATTTTATTTTTTTTGCCTGTTTTTATTTTTACTCATTAGCGTAGATCACTGGGAAAGAACTTGGTGTAGTAACCCTGGATTAGGACTTGGTTCATTTTTTTCTTCTATTTTGTTCATCTCATCACCGGCTAGACAGTGATCTTGGCCACCAACTCGAACCCTGTGAGCCTCACCTTCTTATACATTTCAGCGAAGATTTTAATTGCAAGATTGTTCTTGAAAAAATAATCAAAATCCTCCTTTTCTGTCAGTTGAGAACTTTTCGCAGAGAGAGAGAATTTTCTCATGGCTGAATTTCTGTTTAAACTTCCCAGTGCACCTGAAATTGAACTTTCCGAAGTATCTCTCCATGAAAACGCCCTACTAGAGAAGACTGCCTCCTCCCCACCGTGCCATACATGGCTGATCTTTTTGAAGAGGGAGCTGGAATTTCTGGGGGTGAGTGAGCTTCTTCCAATCTTAACCAGAGTAGGACCGGCTCTAGGAAAGAGTATTTGGGTGCATGAACACAGTTTCCCCACTTGGGTTCATGAAGCATGAGAAACCTGGTGGATAAAGAGGTTGTAACACTGGGCCCAGTTGAGTAAAGAGAAGCATTTCTTCATGAGGACTAAGATAAGAATGGCAAATAGGATCTGCCAACTCTGGTCAGTTGCTGGTAGATTAATATCATTTATATCCAATTAATAATTTTTGTCTACACTTCGGTGGAAAGAACAATTATTGATGTCCACCATGACTATGTAAATAAAGGTACATGAGAAATGTATTGGCTGTTCCTGCATTAGGTCATGCCTGAATCCATTCTTAGAGTGACCTGATGATACTGGAAAATCCTGCATTTGAATGCTGTCTCAAGATTGCCTAAAACATCAAAGCAATTTCTCATGTTTGGCTTCAATCATAAGGAATGTGATGCAATCTTGGGGAAATAGGTTCTTATTCTACAAAACATATGCATTTTTTACAGGTAACACAAATTCTGGTTGGCTTGATATGTCTTTGTTTTGGAACAATTATCTGCTCCGTGATCAATATTTCAGAACTTAAGGAAGACGTTTTTTCATCATTTAAAGCGGGCTACCCATTCTGGGGAGCAGTATTTGTGAGTAAATATCTACAATTGCTTCTGAAATAACACTGCACATAGCTTCTCTCTCATCTAGGTCAGGTCTAACCAACTGTTTGTTCCAGTATTTAGAGTGTATACACATATTGTAGTTTATAAAGCACTTGGGTTAAATATGTGAGCACACTTTTGTCAGACGAGAAACCTGAGATCGATAAAAGTTCAATGAATTGTCCAAGGGACAATTTAACTAATAAAAAATGAATCTAAACTTTTAGAATCCAATTCCAGAAAAATATCCCCAACACAACTTATCAATCAAGTTATCTTCATGAAGGCAGGGGGAAGAGACTGAGAAGGTGAGGAAAACAAGGTCAAACAAGGTCAAAGATATCTGATGAACTGCTGCTGGGTCCTAGAAACTCATTTAAGTGCTTTCTCATTGTACTGTTTCTAAACTAGATGATTCAATGAGATCACAAAACATATAGCTTTATTGATGTGTAATTGACATGCAACCAGTTGCACATATTTAAAGTCTACAATTTAAAGTCTACATTTTGACACCTGTGCACACATGTGAAAACATTACCACGTCAATATAATGAACATATCCATCACCTCCAAAAGCTTCCTTGTACTCCTTAATAATCCCTGCTGCTGTTTCCTGACTTTCCATCCTTAAGCAATCACCGATCTGCTTTCTGTCACTTTAGATTAGTTTGGATTTTCTAGGACTTTATATAAAGAGAATTATACAGCATATTTTCTCTATCCTCTGGCTTCCTTCACTCAGCATAATTATTTTTAATTAATCTATGCTGCTTTTTTTAATCAACATTTCATTCACAAGGACATACTTTAAGAAATATCACATTGGCTTGGCACTCTGCTAAATACTTAGAAAAAAAATACTTAGGACTTATCAGATCACCTACCTGTTCACGACTCTCTTTGAACGTCTGCTATATTTTATTTGACCCTTCTCTCTACTGTCCTTCATTTCTTACGCTTAGCTTATTAGGTGTCTCTCAACTCATGATACACTCTGAATTTTTGATACACTCTGAAACTTTGAAGTTGTTTTGAATTTGTGCTATTGATTTATGTTTTCAATGAATCTTTTCCCATGTATATTTCATAATTACTATATGTCTCTATGACATATGTCAGACTCGAGATATACATGCCACAGACACAAGTTTCTTGCCCAAAGGAGCTGACACTCTAACACACAAGATGCTCATACAAACAAATAGTTACAACAAATTATATTCATTTCATAATAGTCATGTACCAGGTCTGCTGGACCTTGCTACTCCGAAAGTAACCAATGGATTGTCAGGGTCAGCATCACTTGGGAGGCTGGTAGAAATGAAGAAACTCAGGCATCCTCCAGGACCAATTAAATAAAAGCCTGCCTTTTGAAAGAGACCCATAAATACAGAGAACAAACTGGTGGTTGCCAGAGAAGAGATTGGGGGGATGAATAATATGGGTGAGGGGGAGTGGGAGATACAGGCTTTCCATTATAGAATGAGTAAGTCTTGATGATAACAGGCACAGCATATAGGGAATATAGTCAGTGGTCTAATAGTGTTAGATGGTGACAATTGGTAGCTACACTTGTGGTGAGCATAGTGTAACGGATAGAGTTGTGGAATCACTATGTGATACACCTGAAACTAATGCAACATTGTGTGTCAACTAGATTTCAATTAAAAAAAATGAATCTGTGTTTTAACAAGACCATCGCACGGTTCCCATGCACATTTGATACTGAGAAGCACTCTACAGGAAATAAGAATAAGAAATTAGTGAGCTTCTGGGGAATCTTAATACCTAGCTTTATAGAGTATCCACAACTTTACCTTATATTTGGAGGATGAGGCTGAAGGGGAAATAAAGTTCCGAGACTCACTGTGCCTTTTCCCCCTTCCCTTTGTACAGTTTGCTATTTCTGGATTTTTGCCAATTATGTCTGAAAAGAAACACACTATGTATCTGGTGAGTTGCCATAAGAAAGATGGAATTTTAGGAGTCTTGAGGGAGACATGTCACCATCTCCCATATCATGAGTGAATGTGGATATGTGGGGTTTTTTTCCCAATCTATTTTGTGTTGGATATTGTCATTAAAAATATAATCATTAAAATATCAGTTGTCTTTTTTAGAAAACAATAAAGTATAATTATCTTGGTACTTGTTTAAAAAAATATCCTCACACCGGGGCTTGTCTTTGTAAGTACAGTCATCTGATTAGATAGATGATTTGTTTCTGATTAAGGAGATTGTTTGAAGAGAGATGATGTGTGTCCATGTGGGTCTTTCTGAACACAGTCTTAGCAAGAAGGTTATAGATGCTCATTAAACAATGAGTATGTGGGGCGCCTGGGTGGCTCAGTCGTTAAGCGTCTGCCTTCGGCCCAGGTCAGATCCCAGGGGCCTGGGATCGAGCCCCACATCGGGCTCTCTGCTCTGCAGGAAGCCTGCTTCTCCTGCTACCATTCCCTCTGCTTGTGTTCCCTCTCTCGCTGTGTTTCTCTGTGTCAAATAAATAAAATCTTTAAAAAAAAAAAACAAACAATGAGTATGTTTCCAAGATTTTCTTTTTTAATTTACATTTTCAACCAATGTAAGGTTTACTGGGTGCAACCAGCCCTAAAAATGCAGACAGGCCTTCTGAAATAACACTGCACATAGCTTCTCTCTTGTCTAGGTCAGGTCTAAGCAGGGGGGAATGCATGGGCAGGTGGAGGCTCAGGTCTGAGTGTTGTTCTTCATCATCAGGTGTGGGGAACCTTGTCGGCCAACACTGTCAGCAGCATAGCTGCTGGAATAGGAATATTCATCCTGACGGTCAACTTGAAGAAGAGCTCTGCTTTTATCTACAACTGCCAGGAAGCTTACGGAGAGGACTTCTGCTTTATGGCTTATTTTTCCACTGTATGTATCACTAAGGGCTAAGCGATAAGATCTGGGTCCCACTCTAAGTAAGAGCCCTCTTTCCCTTTTCCGTGAACATCATCCTTTGCTATAACCTCTTCCCCATAATGTAGTGTTCAGGGGGTTCATGCACAGAGAGGCTGGCTGCCGCCCCCTGTCCCGCTGAATTCTGTGACGTTGGAGTCACCGCCTTGAACCATTTTGTGGCTTTCCCATGTGTGTGTGTCACTTCACTGGGACTGATCCCATCGGGGAGCGGGGTGTGAGGAGCAGTTGTGATGAAATGGTGATGAAATCAGGGGCTGCTATAAAGGAGCCCACTTTCGGGGCACCTACCTTGTGACTCTACTTGTCTTGTTGGTTATTGTTCGACAGGAAATTGTGGCAATGATCCTGTTTCTCACCATTCTGGGATTTTGCAGTGCCGTGTCCCTCATAATCTATGGGGTTGGAGAAGTAGTCCAAGGGAACAAGGTAGGTAGAGGCCTGATGCTCAATCCTGAATGACAAGGTGAAGAATTTAAGATTCATCACTTAAAAATAAGGCTTGGATTTCCTGCGACATTTCTTCTAGAAAAATTTTTGTCCATGTTTCAGTATTTTGGTTTCCAAATCTCTTATTTTAAATCCCGTTTTCCACTCATAGGAGCACAAATCTCATGGTATAGCCCCATGACTGAGGGTTAGGAAAGTGGAACGTTCATAATTTTAGAAATTGCAGATATGCTTCTAAGTGTGTTGAGCATGAGACACGATTATTCAGGTGGCATATGGTGGAAACATTCAGGTATCTGGGCTTATTTTCTCTTCCAGAATAGCTCCCTTATATTTGTTCCTGCTCTCTCCTTTTCTTGGCTTTCATCTTTGTACATCCTCTGAAGCCTCAATCTTCTTTCCTTCCTTATTCACAGCTACCACCTGCATTTCCACTTGACCTACTCATCCATGATATCTTTGATGTATGGAAAAGCACCACTAATACTTGACGTGCATACACTTACTCAAATCTTCCAGTTGATACACACTCTCTCCATCGGTCCACTTGCCTGAAGCATCAAGTCTGGTGGCCTTTTTTATTGCTTTCCTCCAAAGATAAATAGGACAGCAGATATACCCAAGTTCAGACAAATAAGAGTCTCACCAACTTGTTGTTGACAGATATGATTTCTTCCGGGCCCACTTGGCCAGCACGTCTGGCTTGGTTTGTTGGAGATGGAGGGAATAATTATGGTGCAATGAGGGACAGTCTGAGACTTAGGCAAAAGAGATGAGCTAGTTCTCGCAAATGAGTCGTGTCACGGTGGAAAATTCCTGGTGACTGATATTAAATCACTTTTCCCTCCTCAGATTACGGAAGATCGTCTTTATGAAGAATTAAACATATATTCGCCGATTTACAGTGAGTTGGAAGACAAAGTGGAGGCTTCTTCTCCCGCTGATTCATAAGAATCATCTCTTCAGAACATTCTGACTCACAGCAAAGGTCTAGAATAAGCCAAGATCTTTGTTTAAGGGGCTACCTGCAAAATTTTGGTTCTGTCTATGGTCTGCCAGCTTTACATTAGGACTTATTCTCCAGATGGTAATATTCTGTCTGTTGTTTCTGTTCAGCTAAACTTCCCCCCACCCCGCCCATCTGTGGATATGTGACAGACTCCTATTTTTCTTGTTTCCTATTGTGGTCTCGCGCAGCAACTTTTGTGGAAAGTCGACATGTAACCAGCAAGTGTTTCTGTAACTTCCACTAAACAGGTGGAAGGCTGGTTGAGAGCTGAGGTAAACTTTGACAGTTTTGGAACACCTGGGTGACTCAGTCAGTCAAGTGTCAGACTTTTGATTTTGGCTCAGGTCATGATCTCATGGGTTGTGAGATCGAACCCCATGTCGGGCTCCTCGCTCAATGGGGAGTTGGCTTGGGATTCTCCCACTCCTTCTCTCTCTTGATCTAATAAATAAATAAATAAATAAATAAATAAAATCTTAAAAAAAAAAAAAAAACTTTGACAGTTTAATCATGTTTGGTATTTAGTCCTTTACAGGGTTCACAAGAGCTACAAATGCGTTTGATAAATGTCCCCCTACTGGACTGTATAAAAGCACGTAGAGGGCAAAGCCCATGCAGGAAACTTATATTGAGGACCAGTTTTAGGTGTTTGAAATTTCCCGTATTTGTCTCTTTCACTTCGTGTTTCTCAGTTTCCCTCATCATGGGAGCTCAGTGTATTTACGGAGTGAATGGGTGAACATTCTGGGAGGGCATCCCATGAGGTCAGGCAAGAGGCAGAGTAGACAAGGAGAAAGAGAGTACTCTGAAGTGAGTTTGGAGGTGAGAAGGAGAGCAAATTAGCAGATAATTAGCATTAGTAGGATAGTCAGATGGAGATCTGAATAGAATCCTGAATTCTGTATTAATCACTTTGGTGAATGTTTATCATATCAGCTTAGCAATGGATGTTTCCTGCTTATTTTTGTGTGATTTTTTACAGAGAAACCAACATGGAATGTTGAGGGATCACCAATCTTATAAAAGGCATTGGAATTCCAGACCTATAGCTTATATTAGAGTGCATTGTGGCAAGTTACTCAATTTTTTTACTTGCTCTGGCTTTTCTCATCTATAAAATTAAGATATGAGGAGTGATATACCTGCCAGGATCTGTTGTGGGAACAAACACACACACAGACACACACACACTCACACACACACCTTACAATATATGTAACTTTTCACATGCAAATATTTTACATCCCTTTAATGATAATACATTTTTTTCAAAGACATAAAATCTCATAAAAATCTGTATCATTTCCTGAATCACTAGCACATTCACTGACACAATTCGTTCAATAAGGTTTGCAGGTTGATGAGTGGGCAGTTGGGGGTTTTACTAAGTTACTCAATATCTGGTGAGATGGGTGGGTGAAAACAGGAAAATCATAAATGGAGAGATCATTTAATGAAGAAAGTGAGATGAAAACAAATTAATGAAGACCTGAGCTAAAATGGAGTCAGTGGGAATGGAGAGAAATGGTTGTATCTAAAACATGGAATGAAAGAGAAATTGGTAGGTCTTGTTAACAAATTGAATTAAAGGATGAAGTTAGACAAGCAATCTGTGGATGAACACATTTGTCACTGGGTCTCGGGTCAAAGGAGAACACCTGTCAGAGTTGAAAGAAGTCAGAAATATGAATTGATGAGGGAGGAACACAGATAGACCTAAATTAAACTCAGTCTCAGACTTTCATTTTTAGGAGACCAAAGAGAAATGCAGTGGAGGGAGCCTGACTCCCCAATACAGAGTTTGGGGAAGGATGAAATTCGGTGTCATTATGAGAGAGATCATCATTAAATGAAGCCATTTAACACTCTGAGAGAATTATTTTGAGATAAAAGTGAAGCCAAGCTATTCTGACTGGTGTGAGGTGGTATCTCACTGTGGCTAAAATTAACAAGACAGGAAACGACAGATGTTGGCGAGGATGCGGAGAAAGGGGAACCCTCCTACACTGTTGGTGGGAATGCAAGCTGGTACAGCCACTCTGGAGAACAGTATGGAGGTTCCTCAAAAAGTTGAAAA
>JAQQSY010004358.1:0-12348 GCA_028646535.1 Procyon lotor
GAAATGAATAGTACTCTATCTATTTTATATTACAATCTCTTTGGTCTAACACCCTTAGAGTCTACTTCCATGCATGTGATCCAGAATTCTTCCAACATAAGTTGTCAATATCTTGTGACTCCTTTAGTGCATAAGCACTGTTTTCAATACAAGTTCTCTACTTCTGCTATTTTATGCTGGAATCTTAATGTCATTATATCACTGGAAAAAAATAAGTTTGGAAACATGTCAAAAAGAGAATTTCACATTCTTTAACAAAGTCTTACAGGTGAAGTCAATGGAATAATATTTTTGTGGGTTAGTTGATTTTCTCAAATAAGAGGGGAGGAGTGGAATTCTTACATCATCAAAGAATTTCCAGGATGTCAGGGTCAAATTTATCAGACTTGTTTGTGTCTACATAGACACTCCCCAATGGTGGATGGGAGAAGAATGAGGCACAAAAAAGTCAGCTTCAAGAGAAAGGGAGCAGGGGTCCACAGTAGAAACGTCTGTCTCACTGAACAACTCCTCAGTCTCATATTTATTGGAAAGTAGGTAACAGGCAACAAAGAAGCCAGAGTAACTTCCACATTGGCCATGAGACTTGTAGATAAGTAAGAAGAAAGGCAAAATATGTCTGGGCCTGTAGTACCTGACCTATAGTGAGCAAGCCCAAAAAAAGAATTGTCTAAGAGCAGTTGCTTTCTGGAGAAGGGGAGATAATGGAAAAATGAAGTAGGTGATGTTCTGCCATAAGCAGGCCCAGTGTTCCCAGCTGCTTGGCTTCCATGACTCAGGTGGTGTTCCGCCCTGTGTGAGCCAGACACCCCCAGCATAATTTCTCATGGGTTATAGTTTAAGCAGTTCATTGTTCTGAGGGATTTCTACATTCCATAAATATCTACAATCCATTTCCAAGTGTCCCACTCTTCCTAAACAATGTCTTTCCCTTTGTGTAAGAGATCTTGGATGATATCTATATTTGAAATCTAAAAAGAAAAGAAAGAAAGAAAGAAAGAAAGAAAGAAAGAAAGAAAAAAAAAGAACAAAAGTGTGTCTTATCTGCGTGTATACACATTGTATACATAGGTCTATAATCTATCTATTGATCTATCTATCACATATCTTTCTATCATCATCTGTCTATATATATAGATAAGTCTATACCTATATCTATAGGTAGATATCTATAGATAAATATGTATTTCTTTTAAGGAATTTTCTCATGAAATTATCTGGAAAGTTCAAAATCTGCAGTGAGTACTAGAAGGCTGGACATCCAGGGAGGTTTCGATATTTCAGTTGAAGCCCAATTGTTGACTACAGGACAGCCAGAGAAGAGCTGATGTTAATGTTGATGTTAACTGATGTTGCAGTTAATGCCCAAAGGCCACCACAGCTGCATATGTCACTTATGTTTACAAGATGTCAGTCTTATATTCCATTCATCCAACACCACTGGCCATCCCCCATTCTTGGGATATGATCTCCTCCAGGTTCTGTGACATCTACACACTCTTAACTTTCTGATGCACAGTGACCTTTTCTTATCCTGTGTTGAATTTCTCCTTAGCTCAGCTATCCTTTTTCACTATAACTCTAGCATCTGATCATGGTTTTCTTTGTGCTATCTTTTTCATTTATCTAATTTGTCCCCTCCAATAGCTTGAAGGAACATCTGAATATTGTAAACACTAAAATTTATTTCTCCACTTTTGGTATTTTCTCTGAATTTCCAACTAGTCTTAAATAATTAAATGAAACATATTTGATATTTCATGTATATCATAAACAACATAGTCAAAATATTTACCCAACCAAGAAACATCCCTATGCACTTGTTTTTCTCATTTATCGTTCTTAATAAAGGCAACCACCACTGAAATCCTAAGGACAGAAAAAAAAATAATAAAACTAGGGGCGCCTGGGTGGCTCAGTGGGTTAAAGCCTCTGCCTTCGGCTCAGGTCATGATCTCAGGGTCCTGGGATCGAGCCCTGCATCGGGCTCTGCTCAGCGGGGAGCCTGCTTCCCCCTTTCTCTCTGCCTGCTTGCTATCTCTCTGTCAAATAAAAAAAATAAATTAAAAAAATAAATAATAAAACTAGTCATTGTCTTTGCGGCCACAATTTCCATAACTGCACACATGCTGCCTTTTAGAGAGTAATATCAACTCCTACTCCAAATATTTCCTTTTTTCAAAAAGATTTTATTTATTTATTTAACTGTTTGTTTGTTTCTTTGTTTATTTGACAGAGAAAGAGAGAAATTACAAGTAGGCACAGAGGAAGGCCAAAAGAAAGGGCGAAGCAGGTTCCCTGGTGAGCAGAGAGCCCAATGTGGGAATTGATCCCAGGACGCTGAGACCATGACATGAACTGAAGCCAGAATCCTTAACCCACTGAGCTAACCAGGAGCCCTCCAAATATTTCTTATATCTAAACATTTCTTTGTATCATCTGCTACTTTTCCTGTTCACACCACTACAATTCCTTCATACATTATCACAAAAGTCACATAAATCGCCCTCCAAATTTAGATCTTGTTCAACAAATCATTCTTTGCAGACCAGTATCTTTAATTTAATTTAATTTTTTTAATTTTATTTATTTTTTAGTGTTACAAGATTTATTGTTTTGCACCACACCCAGTGCTCCACGCAATACATGCCCTCCATAATACCCACCACCAGGCTCGCCCAACCCCATCCTTCAAAACCCTCAGTTTGTTGCTCATAGTCCACAGTCTTTCATGGTTCATCCCCCTCTCTGGTTTCCCCCCATTCACCCCTCCCTTCCTTCTCATAATGCCCTCCAAGTTTTTCTTTACGCTCAGCATGTGAGACCATAAGGTAATTGGTTCTCTCTGCTTGACTTATTTCACTCCGCATAATCTCTTCCAGTATCATCCATGTTGATAAAAAAGTTGGGTATTCGTTCTTTCTAATGGAGGGATAATATTCCTTTGTATATATGTACCATATCTTCCTTATACAGTATCATTAATTTTAAAACAAAACAAACAACCACAAACAAAGGAGAGAACAAACAGCCAATGATACAACAAATAAGGTCAGATTATTTCGCTCCTAACATGAAATCTTTGAAATTTAAAAAAAAATACTAAGAATAATATAAAGAGGAGGGGGGCAAGATGGAGGGAACTAGGAGATCCTGTTGCAACTTGTCCCCAAAGTGAACTGGATGTCTACCAGAACAAGGTTAACACCCATGAAATCAGCCTGAGGAGCAAGATTTTTCACTTCTCGATCTCTATAGGAGCAGAAGACAGCAGTGAAGAGGTAAAACAAAGCGAGAACACTCGAACCAATATCAGAGGATAAACAAAAGGGGGAGGGAGTGACCAGAAGCAGTGCAAGGACAGAAATACCCAAAGGAAAGCACCGGGTGTTTGGGGAACAGCAATATCTTAGATTCCTGTTAAAACCACTTAAAAAGAGTAAAAGGCTCTGAGGAGCAGCTAGTGGAAGAGGGTGGTCATGGGCATACGACAGGGCCTAGACTCCCAGGAAGGACACCACTTGCCTGGACCAAAAACGGGTGGGGGTGGGGTCCAGGACTTGGCTCCAGAACCTGCAGCTTTCCAATCCTTGCACCATTTTGTGGGCAGGGTGCACCCGTTCCTGAAAGCACCTTAGAGAGTCTGCTGTGGTCCCAGAACCTGCAGCTTTTCTCCATATACAGCACTCTCTGGACTGCACAACCCAACTTCAAAAAATATATGCCCAGCAGCAGGGTCTGTGCACTTCCAGCCTGCACCAGAGAGAACACAATTGGGCGGACTAATCTCTGGCAGGAATGAGATCACACATCACAGAGCCTCGAGCCCTGAGGCAAGGGAGAATTTGGAGTCACTGAACTGCTGAGTGTGTACCACCTGAGATAGAGGTTGCCCTGGGAGCAGATTTGCAGAGGGGAGTGTGTGTTCTTGACAGCCCATAGGGGCACAGACTGAGGCTTCTCTATGACACGGAGGTCTGGATATGGACAGGCAGATTCCTCACTTGCACTCCCTGAAAAGGTAAAAAACTACAAAAAGCCAAAAGCCTTCAGAGAGCAAAAGACTGAGAAACCAGTTTCAACAGAGCTCAGCACTTTGATTGGGAGGCAGGTTGACTCAACCAAAGCAAGACTGACTGGAAAACAAAGCTTCAGGGACCTTCCCCAGAAAACAAACAAACAAACAAACAAACAAACAAAACAAACAAACAAACAAATAAACAAAAAAGGACTATTACCACTGGGTCCCAGTAAAATTTTAAATCCCCAACATCAGAGTAAATCAATATATTAAGTGACTGATAATAACTTTAAACCTGCATATTTCATAGACACAATTTTTTTTTCTATTTCTTATTTTCTTCTTTTGTATTCACTCCTTTTGATGTTTCTTGGTTTGTTTTGTTTCTGTTTTTGTTTTAAACTACTTAACATTACAACTAGATGATTAATGCAACATTAAATCAAGGAAATCCTGAAATATTGTTCCTCGGCCACGAGGAGTTATAACCACCCACCCATCTTATTCTTCTGGTAGTGTTTCTACATATTTGCTTTTGTTCTGGTATTATATAAATATGATTCTTGGGGTTTATTCTGACTAGGTTCATTTAATTCTTGTCATTTACATTATTCGGTCTATATCTTTGTTCTCTGTTCGTCTACATATCTTATAAATCTTATCTTTGGGGCCCATTCAGACTGGGAACTCTTCTTTTTCTCTATCTCTCTATATTTTTTTATCCTTATTCTTTCTTTTTGCTGCTGAAACCCAACTTCTCCTAAATCTTCCAGAGTGCACCCTGCCTGGATCATGGGTGAAATATCCAACTTATCATCCTCTCATCCACTTCTCATCAAAATGACTAGGAGGAGGAACACTCAACAGTGAAAAAACCCAGAGACTAAACCGTCTCCCTAGGAACTACTGGACATTGACATAACAGTATGTCAGAAAGAGAATTCAGGCTGACAATTATCCAGGCAATGGCTAGGATGGAGGAAAACTTAATGATAACATAGAATCTTTAAGGGCAGAAATGAGAAGCAGCATAGCTGATGTAAGGACCACTATCAATGAGATCCAATCCATTCCAACCTAGAGTTAGGGAGACAGAGGATAGAAATAGTGATCTAGAGGATAAAATGGTAGAAAAGAAAGGGCAGGATGAGAGCTGTAGCAAACTGTTCAGGAATCATGGGAAGAGACTTAGGGAAATAAATGACACCATGAAACATTCCATTGTCAGAATTATTGGTATCCGGGAAGGGATAGAGAAAGACAGAAGACTAGAAGATATAGCTGACCAAATTTTGAATGAAAATTTCCTCAATCTGGGGAATGGAAGGGTTCATGTTCTAAAGGCAGAAAGGACACCTGCCAAGATCAACGAGTCTAGAAAATCAGCAAGACACATCATAGTAAGATTGGCAAATTATAATTTTAGACAAGAGTTCCTGAGGTCAGCTAGGGGGAAGAGATACCTTACATATGGAGGAAGACCCATTACAATAACATCAGATATGTCCACAGAAACCAGGCAAGCCAGAAAGACTGGCATAATGTAATCAGGGCAGTAAATGAAAAGAATATACAGTCAAGAATACTTTGTCCATCTAGGATGACATTCAAAATGGAAGGAGAGATAAAGAGCTTCAAAGACCAGCAAGGAATAAAAGAGTATGGAACCACCAATCCGGCGCTCCAGGAAATATTAAAGGGGGTTCTATAAAAGTAGAAGGAACCCATGAGTTACTTAGAACAGAAATTTACAATCAATGGAAACAAGGACAACACAGACAACATGATGTAAATAAACAACATTCTTTCAATAATCTCTCTCAACATGAATACCCTAAACGCTCCCATAAAATGGCGCAGGGTTGCAGAATGGATAAAACAGCAGGACCTGTCCATATGCTGTCTACAAGAGACTCATTTGGAACCAAAAGATACATCCAGACTGAAAGTGAACAGATGGAGAACCAACTTCCATGCCAATGAGCTGCAAAAGAAAGATGGGGTAGTGATTCTCCAATCAGATAAAATAGATTTTTTACCTATATGCTGTAGTCAGAGATACAGGACACCAAATCATTCTAAAATGATCTATCCTCCAAGAAGATCTAACGATTGTAAACATTTATGCCCCCAAAATAGGAGCAACCAACTACAAAAGCCTCTGTTAAAATAAAGAACCATATTGATATTAATACACTAATATTAGGAGATCTTAACATGCCACTCTCAGTAACAGATAGATCACCTAAAAAGAAAATCAATAAAGAAACAAGAGCTTTGAATGACACATTGGACCAGATGGACCTCATAGATATATAGAGACCATTACACCCTACAACAACAGAACACTCATTCTTCTTGAGCAAACAAGGAATTTTTTCCAGAATAGACCATATAATGGCACATAAATCAGGACTCAACTGATACCAAAAGGTAGAAATGATTCCTTGCATGTACTCAGACCACAATGCTTTGAAATTGGAACGCAATCACATGAGAAAGTTTGAGAGGAATTCAAACACTTGGAAGACCAACCTACTGAAGAATGCTGGGATCAACCAGGAAATCAAGGGTGAACTTAAACAATTCATGGACACCAATAAGAATGAACACACATCGATGCAAAACCTATGGGGCACGCCAAAGGCAGTCCTAAGAGGGAAATACATAGCCATCCAAACCTTACTCAAAAAAATTTTAAAAATCTCAAATATACCAGCTTTCTTTACACATTAAAGAACTGGTAAATCAAACAGCAAATGCAGCCTACCCCATGCACAAGAAGGGAAATAATCAAAATCAGAGCAGAGGTCTACTAGTTTGAAACTAGAGAAACACTAGAACACATCAATGAATCCAGAATTTGTTTTTTTGGAAGAATCAATAAGATTGATATGTCACTGGACAAACTTATCCAAAAGAAAAGAGAGAGGACTCTAATTAAGAAAATGCTAATGAAAAGGGATAGAACACGACTCATTCAAAGCAAATAGAAACAATCATCCATAATTATTATCAACAGCAATATGTCAATAAGTTAAACAACCTAGAAGAAATGGATGCATTCCTAAAAACCCATAGTCTTCCAAGACTGAATCAGGAAAAAATTAACAACCTGAATAGACCAATATATCTCTCTCTTTCTTTTTAAGATTTCATTTATTTATTTGACAGAGAGAGATCAGAAGCCAGCAGAGAGACAGGCAGAGAGAGAGGAGGAAGCAGGCTTCCTGATGAGCAGAGAGTGCAATGGAGGGCTAGATCCTAGGACCCTGAGATTATGATCTGAGCTGAAGGCAGAGGCTTTAACCCATTGAGCCACCCAGGCGCCCCTCAACCAATATTTCTTACTGAGATTGAAGCAGTGATTAAAAACCTCCTGAAAAACAAGAGTCCAGGACCTGATGGATTCTCTCACGAATTCTACCAAATATCCAAGGAAGAAATAATACCTATCCTCCTGAAACTGTTTCAAAAAATAGAAAAAGAAGGAAACCTTCCAGACTCTTTCTATAAAGCCAGGATTACCCTGGTCCACAAACCAGGCAAAGACACCATCAAAAAGAATTTCAAACCAATATCCCCGACAAAAATGGAAGCTGAGATTCTCAATACAATCCAAGCTAATAGGATCCATCAGCACATAAAAGAGATTATTAATCATGTCCAGGTGAGATTTATCCCTGGATAAATCAAGGGATATCAATGCAAGGGTGGTTCAACATTCACAAATCAATCAATGTGATAGAACAAATCAATAAGGGAAGACAGAAGAACCACATGGTCCTCTCAATGGATGCAGAAAAACATTTAACAAAATTCAGCATCCGTTCCTGATTAAAACTCTTCAAAGTATAGGGATGGAAGGAGCATTCCTCAACATCATCAAGTCTATCTATGAAAAGCCCACAGCAAATATCATTCTCAATGGGGAAAATTTGACAGCCTTCCCTTTGAGATCAGGAACAGTACAAGTTTGTCCACTCTCACCACTCTTGTTCAACATAGAGCTAGAAGTAACAGTGACAGCAATCAGACAACAAAAAGAAATAAAACATATTCAAATTGGCACTGAAGAAGTCAAATTCTTGCTCTTCAGAGATGACTTGATACTTTATATGGAAAACCCAAAAGACTCCACCCCCAAATTACTATAAATCTTAAAGCAATTCAGTTATGTGGCAGGATACAAAATCAATGCACAGATATCAGTTGCTTCCCTATACAATAACAATGAAAAAATGGAAAGGGAAATTAGAGAATCGATTCCATTTACTGTAGCATCAAGAACCATAAGATACCTGGGAATAAACCTAAACAAAGAGGTAAATGATCTGTACATGAGGAAGTACAGAACACTCATGAAAGAAATTGAAGAAGACACAAAAAGGTGGAAAAGCATTCCATGTTCCTGGGTCAGAAAAATAAACATTGTTAAAATGCTTATACTGCCCAGAGCAATGTATATTTTCAATAACATCATGATCAGATTTCCACTGGCATTTTTCAAAGTGCTAAAACAAACAATTCTAATATTTGTATGGAACCCAAAAGACCCTGAATTTCTAATTATATGTTAAGAAAGGAATACAAACTTGGGGGCATCCCTTTGCCTGATTTCAGGCTTTATTACAAAGCATTGATCACCAAGACAGCATGGCACTGGCACAAAAACAGATATATAAACCTGTGGAACAGTTTAGAGACCCCAGATATGGACCTGCAACTCAACTGTCAAAATATCTTCAACAAAGCTGGAAAAAATATCCAGTGGAAAAAGAAAGTCTATTCAATAAATTGTGCTGGGGACATTACACAGCTATATAGAGAAGAATGAATTGTAACTATTCACTTGCAACATGTAAAAAGGTAAACTTGACATGAATAAATACCTCAATGTTACGCAGGAATCTTCCAAATCCTAGAGAACATAAGCAATAACCTCTTCAACATCAACCACACCAATTTCATTCAAGACACGTCTCCAAAGGCAAAGGAAACAAAAGTGAAAATGAATTTTTGGGATCTCATCAATATAAAAGCTGCTGCACATCAAAGGAAATGATCAACAAATCAAACAGCAACCCACAGAACCAGACAAGATATTCACAAATGACAGTACAGACAAAGGTGTTATAACCAAGATCTATAAAATATCCTCAAACTCAAAACTCAAAAAACAGATAATCACGTCAATAAATGGGCAGAAGACATGAACAGACACTTCTCCAAAGAAGACATACAAATGGCTAACAGACACTTGAAAAAATGTTCATCATCTTTAGCCATCAGGGAGATTCAAATCAAAACCACACTGAGATACCACCTTACACCAGTTAGAATGGCCAAAATCAACAGGACAGTAAACAACAAATCTTCGAGAGGGTGTTGAGAAAGGGGAACCCTATTACACTGTTGGTGGGATGGCAAGTTGGTGGAATATTATGCCTCCATTAGAAAGGACAAATATCCAACTTTTGTATCAACATGGATGGGACTGGAAGAGATTATGTGGAGTGAAATAAGTCAAGCAGAGAGAGTCAATTACCTTATGGTGTCTCTTACGTGTTGAGCATAAAGAAAACATGGAGGGCATTATGAGAAGGGAGGGAAAGTTGAATGGTGGGAAATCAGAGGGGGAGATGAACCAGGAGAGTCTGTGGACTCTGAGCAACAAACTGTGGGTTTAGGAGGGGTGGGGGTGGGGGGCTGGGTGAGCCTGGTGGTGGGTATTTAAGAGGGCACATATTGCATGGAGCACTGGGTGTAGTGCATGGACAATTTTAACACTGAAAAAATAAAATAAACATTTTTGGGAAAAATAAATATATATAAATAGGGTACATATTGCATGGAGCACTGTGTGTGGTGCATAAACAATGAATATTGGAACACTGAAAAAATAAAATTAAATTAAAAATAAATCTTAAAAATACCTAGAGAGCTACTCTGGTAATTTTATTCAATTGGCTTACAAATGTATAGTACTACATTCCAAAGAAAAGAACAAAATTTATTCTCAACTAATGAATCATTGAACATTTTATCAAAAACTAAGGATGTACTATATCTTGACAAATTGAATTTAAATTTAAAAAAAAGAAAAAAAAGTATAAGACAGATTTTTAGCACACAACACTAACAAGTATTTAATTAATACCAAAAAACAAGAAATACTAGAGATGTCAACATATATATATGTTGACTACATATGCTTTATGTTTTATATATATATACACATGTTTTATGTATGTATACACATACACATATATAAATGTATGCTTGAGACATATACACATATATACATCATATATATACATATATGTATATATATAAAACATACAAGGTAATATTAGTTTTAAGTGTGCAACATAGTAATTCAACACTTCCTAAGAAATTAAGTGCTTATCACAAGTACAATCATTAAAACCCATCACCTATTTAATCCATTCTTTAATCCATTCTCCCAAACACCAACCCTCTGGTAACCTTGTAGTTTTTCTCTATAGTATATCTGGCAATTTGCAATGAAGTGGATGGAACTGGAGGGTATTATGCTAAGCGAATTAAGTCAGTCAGAGAAAGTCAATTATCACATGATATGAAAAATTTCAGAAGCAAGGCAGGGGTTTGGGGGGATAGGTTAGAGAAATGAAACAGGAAAGGATTGGGAGGGAGACAAACCATAAGAGACTCCTAGACTCATGAAAGGAACTAAGGGTGGCTGGGAGGCATGGGCGTAGGGATAGGGTGGCTGGGTTGTGGACATTGGGGAGGGAATGTGCTATGGTATGTGCTGTGAAATGTGTAAGTCTGACGATTCACAGACATGTACCTTGGGGCAAAGAATACATTATATGTTAATAAAAATTTAAAAAAAATCTTTATCTCTCCCTCTTCTTCTTTGCTCATTTGTTTTGTATGTATATATACATACAAAAAATGTTATTGTATGCATTCATATACATACACTACCTGGGATTTGAATAAAAAAATTAAAAGAATATAATATAAAATATAAATATAAAACTTTATAAGAATAGAATTTATAAAAGAAGACTGAAAATATTAATCCTCTTTAATTTCTAAGTAATTATAGTAGAGAAACAAGTAAAAATAAAGTAGTTAATAACTTGATATTTCTGTTATCTTCACAATGTTTTTTTTTAAAAAAGAACTCTCATTTTCAAGTCCTAAGAGCCAGAAAACTGCATATAATTTCCCTATGTGCCTCCAGATTCTTGTTTCATATACTCCTAATTTCAATTAACTTACAATGATTTGCTTGCATTTCTTTGACCTCTACACACCAGTATGTTTTCCTTTTTCAGCCTCCAAGTTCTGAAAAGAAAAACTGCCTTTTATGTCTTATACTTCTGGCAATCTTTTCTTCAATAAAGGGAAATGCTCTTAATACAGTTTCAAATAGACCTTATTAGAGTATATGGGATTCTCCCAGGAGTCAGACTTTAAGATGTGCCTACATTATTTTTAAGATTGTGTTTATTTATTTGAGAGAGCACACCAGCCAGGGGAGAAGCTAAGGGAGAAGCAGACTCTCCAGTGAGCAGGCAGTTTGCCTTGGGTTCTATCCCAGGACCCTGGGATCATGACATGAGCTGATGGCAGACACTTAACCCACTGAGCCACCCAGGTACCCCAAGATATGGTTAAATTTCATTTCTCAGATTCTAAGGCCTTGGTGACCCTACCCTCAACTCCCATCTCTGATCTGAGAGCTAATGCTACTGCCCTTTCCCCAGTGAGATAAAGAATGAGATCTCACTGGGTCTCATTAAACTATGGAGCATCTCTTTAATAATTTATTATATGGATGTGATCATGAAATTATAAGACATTCATTTGTTTCTAAGGCATGTAACAACTTAAATTTAAGTTTGCGTTCACTAATCTTTAGATTGAGTCTCATAATTTCAGTTCAGTTGCAATGAGAGAAACACTAAGAAACACACATGTTTTTTATGTCCTTGAGCCACTAACGGTCATTTTGATTTTTCCTTTGCTCTCTTCCTGGATTTAGGCCAGATTACAGCAAGATAACTTTCCTTCAGGTTCTCACTAATGAACAGAAATGTCAGGGTAGTAAATCCCCCCAAAATTAAAAATTCCTGACATTTTTAGCAAATTTCAAATAATGTCAGTAACATTTTAATTAGCATGCAAGAGTTGTGGCCCCTCTTGGGGCCAGAATCATGAAGAAAGTCAGCAGGGTCTTATTTATTGATGGGAAAAATGTAATCTATTTCCAGAGCCTCACCCTGTAATGTTCTCCTTATCTTCTAGAAAATATAGATTTTTTTTTTTTT
>JAQQSY010004359.1:0-12348 GCA_028646535.1 Procyon lotor
TTTTTTTTTTTTTAAAGATTTTATTTATTTGACAGAGAGAAACACAGCGAGAGAGGGAACACAAGCAGAGGGAATGGTAGCGGGAGAAGCAGGCTTCCCGCAGAGCCGGGAGCCCGATGCGGGGCTCGATCCCAGGACCCTGGGATCTGACCTGGGCCGAAGGCAGACGCTTAACGACTGAGCCACCCAGGTGCCCCTATTATTCTCCATCTTAAGTGCTATTGTTGTGTATCTTACATCAAATACATTAGGAATTCATGGTTCAGTGTTAGCCCGCTTTTATTTTTGCTTTAAACATTCTTATGGCTTTTAAATATATTTAAAAAGCAATGAATATGTAGAGGAATCACACATATTAGATGTGCATACATATATACATAGACAAAAAGAACAAGAGAAAGTCTTATGTATGTACCCATATGATTAGCATTTTGAACACCCTTTATCTCTCTCTATAGATCTTAGCTTTCATCTGTTGTCATTTCCCTTTCACGTGAAGAATATGTAATAGTATTTCTTGTAGCATAAGTTTGCTGGTGTGTTGTTAGTCAATCTCCACTGTCAACATATAGTTGTTTATTTTTTAAAATATTTTGTCCAGAGTTTATAATTGTTGTCTTCAGGGAGGTTAGTTCCATAAAAAATCCTTTACCATTACCAGAGTTAGAACTCCCATTATACAATTTTAAAAGACATTCTTGGAAGTTAAATAATGTATTCAATTATATATGTAGATAAAAAAATATGTTATTATCTTTCAATGAGTGTAATCTATCTAATTGTGTTATAAGCCCATTGCAGGCTGACTCTTGGTCTTCTAGCTCTTCATAGTCTTATTCTCTATTGCTGATACTCAACAAAAGTTTTATGATCATGAAGAATGCCTCTGTTCTTCATTATGTGGTTAAAGAACATGCAAACTTTTAGTTTTATGTCTTCTACATCCAAGAAGAGAGCTCTCGGTTTTGAAAATGTGATCATATTTTACTTATGGGATTAGAGATTTCATAGCTTTAGTTTACAAGTCAGCAAACTGTAGACCACGGGCCAAATCTGGCCTGCCACCTGTTTTTGTACAGAAATTTTTGCTGGAACACAGCCAAGTTCATTCTTTGATGTATTGTCAATGGCTGCTTTCGCATTACCATGGCAGAATTGAGCAGTTGTAACAGAGACTGTATGGTGGGAGAAGTCAAATGTATATAAAATCTCTCCTTCATAGAAAAAGTTTGTTGATCTCCACTCCAGATCAATGGGAAATAATCACCAGTACTTAAAGGAAGCTGTTCAAAGTGCATGCTGCATTGCACATCAATATTTTAAGAAGGGTCTTTTTTTTTTTTTTTGGTCAGTATAGTAGACAATAGACTCATTGTGGCAGGCAGAATAATGGCCCTCTAACGATCTCCGAGGCCTAATCCCTGGAACAGGTGAATATGTTACCTGACATGGCCAAAGGGGCTTTGCTGATGTGATTAAGAGGATTAAGGGTACGACCTTGCACTGGGGAGAGCATTCTGGATTATCCAGGTGGACCCAATATAATCAGATGAACCCAAAATAATCAGAAGAGTCTTTAAAAGCAAGAATCTCTACTGGTTGTGAAGTGACAGTGGAGGAAAGACCAGAGATGTGATGGTCCTAGCATAAAAAAGAGAAGGGGGCTATAAGCCAAGGAAAGCAGATGTTTGGTAGAAACTGAAAAGGGAAGGAAATGGATTTTCCATTTCTCTTAGAGAAAGATTCTCCATTCTCTCCTAAAGCCCCCTGAAAGGAACACAAACTTGCTCACACTTTGATTTTAGTCCAGTGAGACCCATGTCAGACTTCTAAGCCATAGAACTATAAGATAATAACTTTTTGTTATTTTAAGCCACTGTGTATTGATTTATTATGGCAGTAATAAACAACTAATACATTCACATAGTATAATGTACGGAGGAAAGAATTCATTTTATAATTACTGAAAAAATATATTATAAATTAAAAATATGTTAGCTAACCACAGAACAGAGCAGAGTATCTCTTTCTGAATCACTTTCATTTTTGCAGCAATGCATTTAAAGCAGGTACTTTTGTATCTGTTTCTACCATCTGTGATGTCTGTAATCATTAGAAAAAACTTCATGTGTGAAAGGAAGGCAGTTCTAAGGGCTTTCATTGGGTTATGGTTGCCAGGGAAACCATTTTACTTGGTAATCAATATGTTCAGTATGTCTCTGTGGCTTTGTACTTAATTCCTAAAGATACCACTGCAGAGAGGATCCATGGAAAATATTGAAAAGGAAAAAAGGAAAAGCTTGAAATATTAACTTCAGTGAAAGTCATTCTGGATAACTTTTCCCATTCCCAGGAAGCTGAAACAAAATTAAGAAAATGAATGGCTTTGTTTGATTTTTGTGAAAATTGAATAGAATGGGATGTATTTTTCAATAGCAAATTGGCAGTGCTAAGTAAGGTCCTTGGGATTCTCTTGCAATGCCATGGAAGCAAAGGTACGGCTCAACCAGCAGCAAGCCAAGGCTTTCTTTTTAAAATTTCCCTTTCTTTCTCTGTCTCTGTCTCTGTCTCTTTCTTTTTCTCTCCCCACCTCCAACATTTCCCCCTGCCTCGAATAGTCTTTCAATTAAGAAATATGGATAAATGAAATGCACTTGTCATTTTTAAGGACTCTGGTCAGTACAGAGTATTAAATTCTTTTCACTACCACATAGACTCATAGACTGCTTTACACAGCCTAGAAAATGAAGCCCCAGAGAAACAGAGTAATTTCCTACTATGTGGAATTAGAGAAAATAAAAGAAATGCTTAGAGAGGAACTCAGGGCACCAAGGGACCATTTCATATGTTACATTTTGATATTATTAAAGTAGTTTTGCAGAAAAAAAAAGGTAAAGTTGACTCTTGTGTGCTTGATCACAGCCAAGAAATTCAATAGAAGCTTAATAGAGTGACACCATGACTTTTATATGCAAACACTTTCCAAAAATTAGCAAAGGCCAGTTCTTGAGAAATAGTCTGTCTCAGAGCCCAAGGGAGTTAACATTTGCACATCAGTGCAGTTGCTTTTCCTTTTTTGCATGTAAATCATTTTGAAATACATTATTATGAGCATGATTAAATTTGAAATCATCTCGGTCAGAGAGATAGCAGGCAAAAAGAAATGACACAAAGTGATGAAATAATAAAAGAGCAAACATAAAAGAGGTTCTAAAAATCCCTGTAAGGAAAGTGGAGAATTACAAGTGGATAAATGCATGTATTAATATCTATGTTTACCCAATTCTGTAAGAATTTTACTTTTGCATTACTTTTTTGGTGCTCAATGAAATTTCTGAACCGTTTTGTTATGAAAGAAGAACAGCAGGTTAAGATATACTGATCTAATTTCTTTTTTGAAGGACAACAGGTAATACATGTAAAAGACTAAATGTAGATTTGTACCTGGTCTTAAAATGGTCTAAAAGGAAGTCAGAAACAGTGTAAATGGAGACACACTAGCAATAACATTTCTGCATTGCTTAAAATTGAGAGAATAAAAACTGCCTCAAAGATATTATTTAAAAGATATATAGTTACCTAAAAGATATATAATTATATGGATATATAGTTTTCATGTGATTGTGCCCTGGGGTCTTGCTCTTGAATCCTCTCTGATAGCCTCAGTCTTTTTTTTGGTGTATTTAGACTGTTCGTATTTAAAGCGATAATTGATTCTGATGAGGAGAGTGTCTCCCTCTCCTGTTTCTCTATAGGTAAAGTTGTTTTATTTTCTCTAACTTCTTTCAAGTTTTTTTTTTTTTTTATCTCTGTCTTTGGTTTTCTGCAGTGTGAATATGATATGCTTAGATATAGACCTTTTGGAATTTATCCTTCTGGGTATCTTCTGAGCTTATTAATTTTTTTTTATTTGTTGCCTATCATTAATTTTGTTAAATTCTCAGTAATTATTAGTTAAAATATTTTTTCTGCCACATTTCCTCTTTCTTCTGTTCTGGTATTTCCATTGCATGTATGTTCTACTTTTTGAAACCGTACCACAGTAATAGATGTGTTCTTCTGTTTTATTCATAATTTTTTCTAATTTCATTTCAGTTTAGGAAATTTCTATTGACCTAGCTTCCAGTCACTGAATCTTTCCTTGGCCTTGTCCATCTACTGACTAGCCCATAGAAGACATTTTCTTTAATTACAGTATTTTTGACTTGTGGCATTTCCTTTTGATTCGTTCTCAAAGTTCCATTTTCCCTGCTTACATAATCATCTTATCTTGCATGTTTTCTATTTTTTTCATCAGTTCTTAATATATTGGTCACAGTTACATGATAATTTCAAATTTTATGCCATATCTGAGTTTGGTTCTGTTACTTGCTTTGTGCCTTCACTGTGTGATTTTTCCTTTTTTCTGACATTTTAGCATGTCTTATAATTTTTTGATGAAAGACAGATGTGTCATATTAGGTAATAGGAAGTGAGGTAAATGGGACTTTAATGTGAAGTTTTAGGTTAATCTAGCTAAAAGTTGGGCCATGTTTAATGCTTTGTTGTCACTGTAAATTACTGTATTGATTTTTTATCTCCTCTTCTACCTCTGGGCTTCCCTAATTAGTTGTCATCTGATAGACTCTGTATCTTGCAGCTCTTTTGTAATCCACTGTTATCCTGGAGCCCTGTAATCTGGTGGAAAGGTGTGGAGGAAGAGCGAAGTTCTATAATCTTATGATTAAATCTTAGAAGTTTAGTGGGCTTGTGTCTGTTGGTGAATACCTTTACAAGTGTTTCTTGAATGCTTAATTTTCCCCCATTTGTTGAGACAGGAAGTCTAGAGAGGGCTAGAGTTGGTAGTTGCCCTTCAGCTCCCTAGTGAGATAAGGTACTGGGAAAGGCTTTCCCTGGAAAAATTGGCTTTGTTGTGAGCCTCTTGACACTTCATAATGATGACTCTTCTCCTCCCTCTCCTGGAGACTCTAGGGATCCTTTCTGGGATGTTCACAGTGAGAACCTGGGGAGATTCTTGGAGTCACAGCCCACCAAAGTGGCTCATGCTTACACTCATCCATACTCAGCCTCTAGTAGTTTGTCATAGACGTCATTAAAATTTTCTTACTAAGTGTGGCTCCAGGAGCAAATGTCAGGTTGTGAGTCTCTGGATTCTGCTATTTTTCCAGATCTCTGGGTAGGGGATTTGCTCTGCAACCTCAATTCTCTGATGGGTCCAAGAAAAGTCATTCCTTTTCCATTTGTTTCCGTAGATTATTAAGGTCAGGAGTGAAAAATGTCTAAGCTTATTTTATGTCAGAGCTGAAATCAGGAGTATTTCTTAACTATTTTGTCAAAACTAATCTTTAGTTTAATGCTGCACTGGTTGAGTGATGTTAAAAAGAAGAAAAAGAAACTGCAAAGAAATTATAAGCAGCTATTTTCAATACCATTTTGGGGGACATGGACTAACTCACAAGTCATATTTTTCTATCTTCTTTAAGGAAACAGGCTACAAGATGAATTGAAAGAGGTACTCTTTGACATCTCCTCTTTTTTATTTTCCTCTTTCCTACTATAATTTGTGCTTTTGGTCTTTGGTTTACTGGGTTTTAAACTCAGAAAACTGACATTTTGCTTCATTTCTTTCTAGTATTCACAAATTACCAGAGGAGATGGGGAAGAAGCAGAGGCCTCTGTTCCTACCACCATCCATTCTTTTTGTCTCTGTGATCACTTCCAAGTAAAGCCCTTTTTGCTGTAGATTGTCCAATCATGAATGCTGCCCGGAGTTCAGAGAATGCAGTTTTCCATGGTCAGTTCTTCATAGCAACTTCATCTTTCTCTCACTGCTTGTACAATTTCCCCTTAAATATGGGTGGAAAATTTTGAACAGTGAACTAGTCAAAGACGGGGTGTGCAGCTTTGAGAGCAAAGACCTCTAATCTGCACTTCTCATAAAGAGATTTTCTTTGTGAGATGAAATTTCTACTTTTTTCCCAAAGCCCCAATTTTCCATGCCAAAAAAATAAAGGACTCTAAAGAAATGTCATAGCTAAGGAAAAAGCCTCAGTGTGACATGGTTTTTCCTTAGGCGATACAATGTCACTTAATATTTCAACCCATTGCACATCTCAGATAAATAATATCTTGTCTTTCAATTTCCTCTCACTCTGTTCAGCCTGGACTGGCCTTCTAATACCATGTTAGAGAATCTGGCTCATCCTGTACAAAATGAGTTGAAAGAAAACTGCTTATGCTGAACTTGCCTTTGCCTATAGCAGAAATGTGAAATGTGAAAGGCTGTAATGGAATTAATTTTATGGGCATATGTTGCTAAGAAATTTGATGCTGAAGTGCTTATCATTTGAAATTCTTTAGGAAGTGCATATCTATGAGGAAAAGGTCTTTTCCTTCACATAGCATTAAATAGAATTCGGTTCCCATTAACACTTTGAGGCTGCCAAAAGCACATTAAAAAATGAAAGTTCCTGGAGTGCACAGCAACTTCATATTTTCAAAAGCTTATCTGCATTAGGGGGCTTCAGAGTAGAGTCAGGGTAGGGGGATGCATTATGAAAAGGCTTAAGAGGTTAAAAATGTTTGAAGGTGATGAAAAGGGGGAGGGGCAAGGAAAAAAGACTAACAGTATGTTAGGATGATTTGTAAAGAAAATTTTACAGGTGATTGTTTTCCTAGGGGAGAAGAATATATATAAATGAATACAGTGATATTAAGTATGAGTAACTAGACCCCTGATTTACATAGGACCTTCCTTACCCCGTCATTGAAGGTCCCCCTTACCTTCAATGTAAGGTAAGTCATTACCTTAAGATGAGGTACATCTTAAGGTAAGTCATTACCTTAAGATACATCTTTTTTTTTTTTAAAGATTTTATTTATTTGACAGCGAGAAACACAGCCAGAGAGGGAACACAAGCAGAGGGAATGGGGAATGGTAGCGGGAGAAGCAGGCTTCCCGCGGTGCAGGGAGCCCGATGTGGGGCTTGATCCCAGGACCCTGGGATCTGACCTGGGCCGAAGGCAGACGCTTAACGACTGAGCCACCCAGGCGCCCTACATCTTAAGGTAAGATGTAAGGTAAGTCATTACCACACATCTTCCCAGTGTTCCTGCTATAGGTGGTCGGGATGGTCTGTCTCCTGCCTGCAGCTGGGAAGTGAAATTCACACTATAGGTTTGCTGATCAATCCAGGTTTGGGCTCTTATAGTTAAATTTGTTATAGCCCTGTGTGTCCTTAATTTAATTTATTTTTTTATTAACATATAAGGTATTATTTGCCCCAGGTACATGTCTGTGAATTGTCAGGCTTACACATTTCCCAGCCCTGTGTGTTCTAATCAGTGGTTTGCAGACAGCACTAGTCTAAGATAAAGTTTTCACAAGTCCTTGAAAAAAAAAAAAAGAGTTTTCATAAAGCCAAACTCATTTCATTTGAAAGAATGACCTCTAAATTGCAGTTATGTCCTTCCTACTTTTTTGGTTCTAGGAAACTCACTATATTTTTTTTGTTTAGCAAAATTAAAAAACATTGGCTCTAAATTTTTTTAATTTATTGGTCTTGAAATCCTAAAGGCTGTTTATTGGCTCTTAATCCCCAAATTGGAATATCCATACTGACTTGTCTGACAATCAGAAGTAGCTAATGAAGCACATAGAAGAAATACCCACATGTATTCATGTAGGTAATTTTGTCCCCATTAATGTTTTGTAGGGCCTGTTCATTATTTGTTGGACTATTCTACTGCTCCTGGCTGCTATATACTGAACACTTACCCTCTGCTGAGCATCGGCTTAATAGCTTAACATGAATTACCCCATCTAAGCTTCACCACACCCTAGGAAGGGAATACAACAATTATCCTCGATTTATAGATGAGGGGACTAAGCCATGTGGGATGTGGATTCCCAAGGTTCCACAGGTTTAAGTGGAGAAACAGAATTCAAAAGCAGAAAAAATTCAGAACTTTTCACCTTAACTATAATATGGTTGTACCATTTGACCTTTTTATATGGGAAATATTCAGAAGGTAAGATAACTGTTAAACAATATGTTCACTTGAAACATATTCTTCCTGTTTTTATGAATCTGTCATATTCTGGCCATGGACTGAGTCAGAATAATAAGAAGGATAGCAATCAATATTTATTTGCTCTTACCATCTGCCAGGTACTGCGATGATCATCACAAATAGATTATTTAATTCTCACAACAATCCTATGGGATAGAAACCTTTATTATCTCCATTTTCAGATAAAGAAACTGAGGGTTTGATCGAATAATTTTACCAAGATCTCTGCTAATCAGATGAGTGCATAACACGCTGTTTTAAAATCTGGTGCTATTTTGTCTTATCAATGCAGTTAGATAATTAATGCATTAATGCACTAATCTTTGGGCATGTGAATAGAATAAGAAAAATGAATCAAGTATACTTTTTTGAGGGAGCAGTTTGTTTGTAAATTTTAATTTTAAATTTTAAAGTTATCATCTGAATATCCTAAACTGACTCTTCTTCATTCATTGGTTCATGTTTTGTTCTAAGTCTATAGTCAAATTGTGGAAGGGCAGCGAGTTTTTCTCTACCTTACATGCTGTCTACAAGTATCCTCCTTGGCTATTTTCTTTTCTAACAATAAAAGATATGAGAGTTTGGGGCCCCTGGGTGGGAGGCTCAGTGGGTTAAAGCCTCTGCCTTCAGCTCAGGTCATGATCCCAGGGTCCTGGGATCGAGCCCCACATCGGGCTCTCTGTTCAACAGGGAGCCTGCTTCCCCCCTCTCTCTGCCTGCCTCTCTGCCTACTTGTGATTTCTCTCTCTCTGTCAAATAAATAAACAAAATCTTAAAAAAAAATATGAGAGTTTACTGAATCCATGGATTTTTGACTCAATTTCAATCCTGATCTTGAATATGTAAATAGACCCCCCCAATGATCCCCATATCCCAGTATTCATGCCCTTGTGTAACTCATCCCCTTGAGTGTGAGCAAGACCTGTGATTTGTTCCTGAGCAAAAGAATATGGCTGAAGTGATGGGATGTCATTCCCCTGATTAGATTATGTTATATGGCAACAGTCATGGGAGTTCCAACATGTATAAAACTGTCTTTTAGGCAGATGTTGTAGAAGGAGTCCCTTTCACTAGTCTTGAGGAAGCACACTTGAATGAGGGAAATGCCCATGTTGATGAAGCCCATGTGTCAAGGAACCATGGGTAGTCTCTAGGAGCTGAAGGCAGCCTCCAGCAAGACACTACATCCTCAGACCTATATCTCAGAAAAATGAATTCTGTCAACAACTTGAGGAGCTTGGGAACAGATCTTTCCCCAGTGAGTCTCTGATGAGACCACAGCCCTGCCAACCCCTGGACTGCAGCCTGGAAGATTCGAAAGCAGAGAACCCAGCAGGGTTGTTCCCAGACTCCAGACTCACTAATAGAAAAAGAGAGATAATACACGGGTATTTTTAAACTGTTAAATTTGTAAGTTTGTTAAGTTGTGACAGAGAACTAATACAAATGAAGACCAGAGCATAAACCTAAGTTAAAGTATTCTGGAACTTTTAGCACCTTATGTTGCTAATAATACTGTCCATGAATTGTCCATGCCCTTAGGTAAGGCTAACCCCTCTACTCATCCACTACTCCCAATCCCTTCTGTCCTACTCAAAGACATTGTTTCAGTAACTCTCACCTCTCCAGCATTATCATTTTGACTTCATTTGTTGGAGCACTGTCATCTGCTTATGTGACAGGCTGATAAGGGCTTCCAAAGGTATGTTCTTCATGTCCCAATCCCTGAAAGCTGTGGGTGTCAGTTTATTTGGGAAAAGGGTTTTTATAGATGTGATTAAGAATGTCGAGATGAGGAGATTAGCCTGAATTATCTGGGTTGGCAGTAAGTGCAATCACACGTATCCTTATAAGAAAGAAGCAGCCAGGGTTTGAGATACACAGAAGAGGAGGAGGCAATGTGATCATGGAGGCAGAGAATGGAGTGATGTGTGGCCGTAAGACAAGAATGTAGAGGCCACCAGAAACTGGAAAGGGCAAGGGAAGATTCTCCCTTGAGTCTCTGGAGGGAGTGCGGTCCTGCCAATAGCTCAATTTTGGACATTTGGAGCTCTAGAACTGTGAAAGAATAAACTTAATGTTTTAAGCCAGTTTCTCATGTTAAAAAACCCCAAAAAACAATACTCTTCACTCCACTTCCCTTCAGCTACTGCCCTTCTCTGTATAGCAAAATTCCTCAGCATAGTTGTCAGCACCTCCAGCCTCCAATCTAGCTCCTCTCCAACTCTCCTGGGTCTATTGCAATCAGGATTTTGCTTCTCTCATGCTACTGACATTGCTTTCAATATTGCTGGTGACTTTTACATTGTGAAAGGCAATCGTCAATCATCCTGGCCTCTCATTTACAGCGGACACTGCAGATTAAGCTCTTTTCTTGAAAAATGTTCTTCATTTTGTTCCCAGGACATGGTATGGGGCTGGTTTTCCTGTGTGCGCTTTCTTGGTCTGTGCTGGTTCCAATTCCTCTTCTTAAGGATGGAGAGATGAAGGGCGTTTCTCTCTTCCCACTTACTCCCTCCTTGTTTCCAATGACAACCAAATAGATATCTATAGCCCAGGTCTTCCCCTTCTTTCCAGACTTGCATATTCAACTGCTTACCCAACCTCTCTACTTGGCTGGCTCTTTGGCATCTCAAGTGTGTATCACTCCAAGGTTGCCTCTTTGTTAACTCTATTACTGACCTTGCAGTGGCTCCTGTCAAAATCTCTGGAGCCCTCTTTGCCTTCTCCCCCTCACATTTCAACACCCAATCGAACTGTGCATCCTGTTGGTTCTTCCTTCCAAATACACTCAGAATCTAGTAATTTCTCACTGACTCATGGACAACACCTAGGGCCATGCCACCTTCACTTCACTTTTCACGTGGATCACTACAGTAACTTCCTCACTAGTCTCTGTGCTGCTTCCCTGGCCTGTCTCATACTCTTCACAACTTGTAGCCAGAACAGTGCTGCTGTATCCTAAATGAGGTCCTGACTCGCCTCTGCTCAGAGTACTACAGGGGTTTCCCACAGCCCTGTAGTTTTCCACATACAGGTCACTTGTCTGACTTCACCTCCTGATGCTTGGCCCATCCCTCTCCATTCCTCCCTGCCAGCAGTTCCTCACAGCCATGTGTGCCTGCCCTTCCCCCACTTGCTGTTCCTTCCTTTTGGAAGCTTCTTCCCTTAATAGCATCATGGCTTGCTACTTATTTCTTCAGATCTTCACTTAAATGTCACATTACCAATGAGGCTTTTCCTGACCATTCTGTCTAAAATGCTAACTATCCACCCCCAACTACCTGACACTTTCAAGGCACTTTCTTTGCTTTAGTTTTCTCCTTGGCACTTATCACTCTCTGATATGCTTCTATTTTACTTATTTATTGTCTAGCACCCCACTAGAATGTAAGCTCCCTGGAGGCAAGAGATTGGGTTTCACTAGTGCAATGCGTGGAACATAATAACACTCATCAAATAAATATGTGAACATGACACATAGAATATTATAAATAGCATGAAATATTACAAACTGAGAAAATACATTCACTGTGAATAGATAAGAATAGCCGTTACAAAGGCCACTGGGACCAAAGTCCAGTGATTAATTGGGCTTATACTTTACATTAAGAAATTTTGCCTCCCACCTGATGTAAAGATTTCATGATTATTATTTCATGTGTCTTCTGAAGGTGTCTAGGAGGTAGGCCAGGAGCTTTATTTATTGTTTTCCCCAAATACGTTTATTTTATTTTTCCAGTGTTACAAGATTAATTGTTCATGCACCACACCCAGTGCTCCATGCAATACATGCCCTCTTCAATACCCACCACCAGGCTCGCACAACCCTCCATCCCCACCCCTCCAAAGCCCTCAGTTTGTTGCTCAGAGTCCACAGTCTCTCATGGTTCATCACTTCTCCAATTTCCCACCATCACCCATCCTTTCCTTCTTACAATGTCCTCCATGTTTTTACTTATGCTCCATACCTAAGTGAGACCATAAGATAATAGACTCTCTCTGCTTGACTTATTTCACTCAGCATAATCTCTTCCAGTCCTGTCCATGTGGATACAGAAGTTGCATATTCATCCTTTCTGATGGAGGCATAATATTCCATTGTGTATATGTACCATATCTTCTTGATCCATTCATCTGTTGAAGGGCATCTTGGTTCTTTCCACAGTTTAGCAATTGCGGCCATTGCTGCTTTGAACATTGGGGTACATGTGGCCCTTCTTTGTACTGCATCTGCATCTTTGGGGTAAATACCCAGGAGTGCAATTGCAGGGT
>JAQQSY010004361.1:0-12345 GCA_028646535.1 Procyon lotor
TAGTGAATGGGCATAATCATTGCCTTTACAGAGGTGATAGTCTAGGGAAATTTCATAGTGTAACGGTGCATGGAAGCTGTAGGGCCTCATGGGAGAGACTTAAATCTAGTCTTAGATGTTATGGGAGGCTTTCCAGAGGAGGTGAGGTACAAGATAAGACCTGATGGATGAATATAAGTCTTTATTTAAAAAACTGAAAAACTAGGGCACTTGGATAGCTCAGTAGATTAAGCATCTGCTTTCAGCTCAGGTCATGATCCCAGGGTCCTGGGATCAAGTACTGCATCAGGCTCCCTTCTCAGTAGGGAGCCTGCTTCTCCCTCTCCCTCTGCTGCTCCCCCTGCTTGTGCACACTCTGGCTCTCTCTCCTGCTCTCTGTCAAATGAATAAATAAAAAATGAATAAAAAACTGGAAAACTGATATCAAGAGTTGAAGCACAAAAAAATAAAGAGGAAGCCAACTCATGGCTTGGGCATTTTTAGTTCTAAAGTTAAAGTAATAAAAATGAATGTTTCTGATAGGAATTGGCCCATTTATGTACCCAACACTTTTTGAATTTTAAAAAAAAATTTAATTGAAATATTTGAGAACAATTATATTTCATACCGTTTGCTTAGATCGGCTAGAAAAATGGATGGGTTTTAATTTTCTTAAAATTCACGCAAATATACACTTATCAAATAACCCTAAAACACTTTGCTTAACCCTAAGGGGCACATGGCAAGTTCTACAATGCCATCAGTCTGGTGGGCAAGGCTGCAATCAGGATGAGAGTAGAATTTCTTAAATGGTACTCTCAGAGATAAGAGAGTAAGGCATTCCTTCTGGTTTGGTATACAGAGTATGACTGAGAGATTGGAGCAGACCTACTAAGGAGACACAATATCGAAGAAGGCCTTAAAATGGGAGGTGGTAGGGGGATCATTCTTAATAAGCAAGCATTCATGTAGCATGATACTACATGGTGATGCCGCATTTGGAGTGTGATTTTGAATGTGGTGTTTCACTGATGGAGGGCCGTGTCTGCTGTTGGGTGTTTCTTCCTCCTGGCTTTATCTGTTCCAATACCCATTTTCCTATCAGTCAGCTAATGTGAATGATTACCCAGTTTACTGTTTCAAATTGGGTTTGGACTGGAAAATTTGATAACTAACTGAAGCATATGGTAGATTAGATAACACTTCAAAATATTCTTAACAAGGGTGTAACACAGGGATCAGTCATTCAAGAGCACAAAACACAGCTAAGAGAAGTGGCTAAACGCAGGGCAACAGGGGAATCAGGGCCCCAGTGATTCACCTGAGACTTCTTTTTTTATAAGTTGGGTAAGCTATTATTCAGTCCCATTGGCTTATGGCCAGGTACCAATAGGTGTTCAGAGTTAATAGATCTTCTGATTTTCTAAGAGAAGGTAGGAATCTACATTTTGTGTGTGTATGTGTGTATAATCTAAAGCATTTTAAATTTTGGCTATAAATCACTGCTTCAAAATATTCTATATGAAGCAATTATAGTTACAATCATCTGCAGATTGTATCCTACCTACATGCTAGCAGTTTGTAGCTGCTGGCCCATTAGTAATAACTAAACAAAACAGGCACATTTCTGAGTGCCATATTCATATCACCCATTTAATTCTTACCATAAACCTTTGGAAGCAGGGATGGTGATGATGATAATGCTTATTTACCAGTGGAGAAATGAGATACAGGGAAGTTAAGGAACTTCCCAAGAACACCCAGCTAGCCAAAGAGCAGAGTCAGCATTCAAGCAGTCTGGCTCTAGAATTTGTGTTCATGAACATCACACTATACTATTTCTCAAAATGAATGCCTTTTATGTAAGGACAATGATTTGAGGTGCTCAGGGAATTTTTTACTGATCTTAATTTTGTTTCAGATGGTGGGGGTGTGGGGGATTAAAGTTCAGAGACTCCAGTGAATCTGTGCAGCACCTTACTTATTCTGAGTTAATTTTTCAGCAGCACCAAAGTACAATGTCAAGATCAAAGGGCTTTGGAAGCACAGACTAGAGTTTGAAGTCTTCCTCTTCCACTTATTGGCTGACCACATCTTGGTTTCCTTATTTGAACAAGGAGGATGATGAAAAATGCCCTACAGGGTTATTACAAGGATTAAAAACAATACATGAAAAATATGTGGCTCAAAATAAGTGGTTGTTAAATTATAAGCATGATGATGATGATGATGATGATGATGATGATGATAATTTTTGTGAGGCATTTAACCAGTAAATTTAAAGTATTGTGTTGTAGGGAATCGAATATTAATTCCATATAATTCTTGTCATAAGAAAACAGAGGGTCAAGTAAAGTAAAGGAGATGAGACATTTTTATAACTTGTGATAATTTAATTGAAGGTAACAGAAAGAGGTACACAGTTGAGGATGATCTAAGAGGGAGAGATTAATATCCATTGGAGGAGATCAATGAAGACTTCTTGGAGGAAGTTGTATTTGAGATGGTTTTTTAAAAGTTGACAAAGCTTTGGGCCAGTTGGTTAGCCCTCTTTGAGATTAGGGAGTTACAGATGATAGTGACAGCATGAGCAGAGGCACCAAGATGAGACATATTGGTGCTCTGAATGTGGAAATACTGATTGGCTGACTGGAAATCAAGAGCAGGATATGTGGAAGACAGTGACTGTAGAGACTTCTGTAGGGCCATTCTTCAGGTTCAACTGACAGGTAGGAGTGTGGTTCTCCCTGACTAGGCTACAGAAGGTCTGGCATGCATATTCTCTGGGCTGTAATGGGAAAACAGAAGGGACAGCTGGCAAGCATGCAAAATCAAGGGAAGGAACTTAATTTCCTGTCCAGTCAAGGTTCTGACTTGTAGAGAAGGAATTCCAGTTGGAACCCAGATGTCCTCATATAAAAGCAGAGGAAAGATGTATGGAATCAGAAGAAGTCTATAAAACAAGTTGAAAATTGGGAGTTATGGAGGTATCTACTCAAAAGGATCACTTGAAATCAATCGGCTCAACCTAAACCTTTAAGATTTTCTTATGTGCAGAATGGAATGTTCATCTGGAAAGTTCTCTTTTCACAGCAAAGACTGTGTTCCAACCAGAAAGGCAGTGTTCAATGGTAGGGAAAAAGCTGGCTGTAGAGTCATTCACCCTGGGGTCCAAAGTCTGGGTCTTTCCTGACTAGCAGTAAGAACTCGAACAAGTCATCTGTCTCTCAGCTCCTCTGTCTACATATACAAAATAAAAATAATGAAAGTTACTATTTTAATTACATCATATCAAACATTCGATGAAGAGATGTTTAAATGAGATTTCTTTGTAGTAACACTGCTGTAGTATTGCCTGCAGCATGGTTTAAACTCCTAGTCCCTTCTCATCGGTGTATAGTCTTCACTTGGGGTCAGTGACTGGTAGAACATCCTGACATATGTCCATCACGCATTTCCAAATGCTTCCAGGCTGCATCTCAACTCTGCATCCTCCCAATGTATCCTTTCAAATTCCACCCAACTACCACTAAGGATAGGCACATGGCAAAAACATCGTGGCGCAGGAGAAAGGACAATGGATTTGGAGCCAGACTTTGTGGATTCTTAATGTTGGCTCTGCCAGTAACTGAATGAGTGGACTTGAGTACATTACTTCACCTTTTTGAGCCTCAACTCCTTTATCTGAAAACAACTTGTATAAAACTGGACTGTTTACTACAGCCCAGGTACTTAGTGTCTGTTGATAGGGGAGGAAAGAAGAAAACCAAGCAATCCTTGGGCATCAGGAGTGTTGCAAACTGGCTGACTCAGGGTACCAGAAGGTGGTGGAGGTGGGCCATAGCTTCAGTAGCAGGTGATGACAATCCTCTTGTGTCCTTGCTGACAATATTAGAGGATTTGTTTTTCCCATGACCTGCATATATTCAAGCCAGGCAGGCATTCCCCGCTGGAGACCAAAACTATTTATTCTTCTCCAATTGTCTCCTATGCTTTTCATATCTGCACTTTTGCCCAGTATGTGCCTCCTACCTAAGATTCTTTCCTTCTATGTTGGACTGTCCCCTCTCTTCTGCTAGACACCAGAGCTGTAAGTTGAGTCTTATTTTTATTATGTCTCCTATCCTCTTCCGTTATCATTGAATGCAATGTCAGGTATGTGATAAATTCTCAGGACTTTTTCCCTTAGGGAAGGGATAAGAAAAGAGATGTTAAGAGCTGGAGGAGAACTTAGATACTCTTCCTAGTCTAAGACTGCCATTTCCTAAACTGAGATCTACAAACTACAAATGCAGTTCTGTGAACCAGTTGACTATATAGGTGAAATGTGCAAAATCTGAATATTTGTTTTTTTTCTAGGCAGAATATTCATTGTTTTTCTCATGTTTTCAAAGCAGAACATAATGCACAAAATGCTTAGAATCTACTCTTTTATTTCATGAATGAAGCCCAAAGAAGGTACATATTTTGGCTAAAGTAATATATTACCAAGATACCAATGGAACCAGAAGGAGAAACAAGGCTTACTGGTTTTCCTCCCAGAACTCTTGATGAGTGTGTGAGTGTATTCTCATTCATTCATTTACTTATTCAACTATTTCTTTTTTTTTTAATAGAACATAACTTTTATTAAGCACTCATTAACTATTTTGGCAGATACTACCTCCATTTAACAGAGAAGAAAACACAGGTTTGAAGAGAAATTTTCTAGGGCACATTACTGATAACTAGCCCAAAAAGCTTTAAACTCAACCTTGTTCAACTCCAAAACTCAGGTTGTTTTTTCTTTTTTTTTGTTTTTTACATTATCATGTGTCCTGAATCAAGAATTGTTTATTAGTAGATGAAATTTCATTTTAGAATTTCTAAATTTGCCCTTCTCTTATGTTGCTTATATTAAATCAATTTTAGTGGTGAACAAATTAATTTGGGAAGTGAGAGAGTCATTTTGTGGTTAGCATATATGCTAATTTTGATTATCCCTCCATTTTTTTCCAAATGAAAGTACCAACATTTTTTCTATATAATTTTAACATCTTGATACCTAGTCCACACTGTCCACTGTTGTAGCTGTGCGTTTAGAAATTGAAATAGACAAACACCCTTGCTTTCATAGAGCTTACATTCTAGAGGAGACACTAAACAAAGAGTCAAACTTATCGTATATCAGAAGGTGTTTAGTGTCAAAGAGAAAAACAGTGGCAGGGAAGGGGAGGGTATATGCAGGTTTAAATAGAGCAGTCAGAGAAAGTCTCTCTGGAATGGAGACTTTCGACCTGCCAATAAATTACAGGCAGTTCTTGTAATTTGTAAAGTTGCATTTTAGAAAGTCACCACAAGTGCCAAATTAGCACACACTGAGCCATTGCTCCCAGGGGAAATACAGGGTTAGATTTCTGTGAGCCATATCAATTCATAATCTTACTGCATGTGTGGTTCTGTGTAAAGACACCTTCACATACATTGTCGAATGATTAACATTAAACTCCTACCCGACACCATTATAACTCACACCTGAATGAATATTCATGTTTTCATTCTCTCCGTAAGCATGTCGTGGCTCTCCTGCCCTTAGGAACACTGGACGGCACGCTGGCACTCTTTTTAACAGTGAAATCACCAACAGAAAGCACACAATTTTGGAAAACATGGCACCATTAGGCCACGTTAGCAAGCAGGCAGATTTGCAAATACAGACTCTACAAGTAACAAGATGGAATGCCCTTGGCTTGCTGGGAAATGAGAAGGTTTCTTGGAAAACTGGTTGACTCCCACACGTTTCCTAACTCTCTAGCTCAGTGCTCTTCAGTGGTTTAAATTCTGTGCTTATTCTGAACTTGCTTCCCCATGTGCTGTGGTGTAAGACTTTTCTCCAAATCCACTCAAGTGCTACTGAGTGGGAAAAAGGAAAGAGTGAGAAAAACCAGACGCAGAAGCCGAGAAACTTTTCCATCCAGGAGTTTTGTTCAAGCAGACAGCCTGCCTGTGTTTCCTACAGACCTTTAAGTTGAGGGGCTCAATCCTAGCCACTGTGCAGGGGTAATTTGTGACTCCTTTCCACCCTAATTAATCCCTCCCCCTCCCACCCCAACTCCTCGACGGCTCTCCCCGAGGGATATGGTCCAAAAACATTGCAGAGTTTCTTTTCTGATTTGTGACTTGTCTCAAAGAGCATAATGCCTCTAATTAGGTGATTTGAATCAGAAAGTTAAGAGCAATTTTATGTTGCCTTTAAAGCAGAATTTCCCCCCACTCTGGGCAACACGATTCCAATTTTTTAATGAAAATCATTGGAAACAGGAAATTTTGAGAAAGGCAGTGAGTTATGGAAAACAGGACTCAGCAAAGCAGCTTGGCCATGCTACGGGAAGCCCTTGAGTGGAGTGATTGTATCTATATCCCAGACTGGGGAGGGGAGAAACTCAGGGCCTAGACTCAGCTCTACTCCTACTCCTTGTATGACCTCAAGCAAGTTTCTCCCTCTCTGTGCTTCCATTTCTTAATTGGGAGGCAGGATACTCTACAGGGTAACTCCTAGCCCTAACATTCTGGGACGCTGGAAAGGTAAAATAAATCTAATAGTACTCTTTGTCTGTATCCAATCATTTACCAGAAAAGTATTTTGAAGTATATTTTGGTGACTGTTTTGTTTCTAAGAAAACTTTGTGGAGACTAAAAAATTTTAGAGTGCTTTAGGGTTTTTAGAATTTTAGAATTTGTAGAGTTTTGAAGTCTCTGTTGATGTGTACTGAATGTCTGTACTTACATGGCCATTGGTTCTTTGTAAGGAAGTGTACATTTCTTAGCCCAGGAGCTTGTATGATCCAACTCTAGCCCACCAGGTCAGACTTACCTCTCCTTATCCCCTACTCTTACCTTCTACCATTATTCACCCTACATCAAACCCTGAAGAATTTCTTCGGTTCTTTCTCCATATGGGGCCTGCTCACCTTTTCTCTTTCTTTGGAAAACCCACTCTCCCATTTGTTCTTTTAGGAGGGGCTTATCTGTTCGGTGTTTAAGAATCAGGTCCTGTCTCCTATGTGAAGCCTTTCTGGACTTTCCAGGTCTGTCTGACTTTCCTTATCCTATACCAATGGAGAGTTCTAGCAAAGTGCTGATAATTCTGATAAATGTTTTTATTTGTTCACTCATATTTGCTAAACCAGGAGCCCCTGACCCACCTAGGTGTCTGATTCCCCAATACCCAGAAAAGTGTTTGTCACCTGGTACTCAGCAATATTTGATGAGGGAAGAATGAAGGAAGAAATCCAAAAATAAAGAACAAATGTGGAAAATTTAAGCATGATTACCCCAAATTACAGGGTCGAACTCTACTTCACATTAGCCATGGGCGCCATGAAGAATGTGGGCTTAGTGTTGCTAGATGTTTCTATTTTTCAGGAAAAGCAAAAATAACCAAATAAAGATCTCTGAATTTTTATATGAGATATCACAATTTTTAATATTTACAATCCATTGAAAATCATTTAAAATTGCTCTGGCAAATTTAAACTTCCAGATATACAACCTTAGACCCAAGACAAAAATCACATTCCTTGGTGTATAATCCAAACTGGTACTTTCCAAACTGGTACCTGTGTGTCTATATTCTCACCCTTATTATTACGCACTCTTGGCAATCACTTTCAGTTCCTGTCTTTCTTTGATAACAACTCATGCTTATATTCTTGTAAGACTATTGCATTTACTGTTCTTCTTATGGACCTTTCTTTCATTCTCCAGTTGGAGAAATTGTTTTATATTTCAGTATCAGGTTTCTATGTCTTACCTATTTCCTATGAACTATTCTACTCCATAGAAAGAGAAATTCTTCTCTCTAGAATTTAGAACTGAGGGTTCACTTCTGTTATTGTTCTTGTCACCACGTATTATCACCATTTATTGGTAAGCTCTTCTAGAACATTCTTTTATTTATCTATTTTTTTTATTACCATGTAATGTATTATTTGCCTCAGGGTACATGTCTGTGAATCATCAGGCTTACACATTTCCCAGCCCTTACCATAGCACATACCCTCCCCAATGTCCATAACCCAGCCACCCTAACCCTACCCCCTGTACCTCCCAGCCACCTTCAGTTTGTTTCATGAGTTTAGGAGCCTCTTATGGTTTGTCTCCTTCCCCATCCCATCTTGTTTCATTTCCCTCCCCCATCCCTCCACAACCCCCCACCCTGCCTCTCAAATTCTTCATATCAGAGAGATCATGTGATAATTGTCTTTCTCTGACTGACTTATTTTGCTTAGCATAATACCCTCTAGTTCCATCCATGTTGTTGCAAATGGCAAGATTTTGTTTCTCTTGATGGCTGCATGTTATTCCATTGTATATATATACCACATCTTCTTTATCCATTCATCTATTGATGGACGTCTAGGTTCTTTCCATAGTTTGGCTATTGTGGACATTGCTGCCATAAACATTTGGGTGCACGTGCCCCTTTGGATCACTACATTTGTATCTTTAGGGTAAATATCCAGTAGTGCATTGCTGGGTTGTAGGGTAGCTCTATTTTCATTTTTCTGAGGAACCTCCATACTGTTTTACAGAGTGGCTGTACCAGCTTGCATTCCCACTAACAGTGTGGGAGGGTTCCCCTTTTTCCACATCCTCGCCAACATCTGTCGTTTCCTGACTTGATAATTTGAGCCATCCTGACTGGTGTGAGGTGGTATCTCACTGTGGTTTTGATCTGTATTTCTCTGATGCCCAGTGATGCGGAGCACTTTTTCATGTGTTTATTGGCCATTTGGACGTCCTCTTTGCAGAAATGTCTGTTCATATCTTCTGCCCATTTCTTGATTGGATTATTTGTTCTTTGAGTGTTGAGTTTAAGAAGTTCTTTATAGATTTTGGATACTAGCCCTTTATCTGATATGTCATTTGTGAATATCTTCTTCCATTCTGTCAGTTGTCTTTTGGTTTTGTTGACTGTTTCCTTTGCTGTGCAAAAGCTTTTGCTCTTGATGAAGTCCCAATAGTTCATTTTTGCCCTTGCTTCCCTTGCCTTTGGTGATGTTTCTAGGAAGAAGTTGCTGCAACTGAGGTCAAAGAGGTTGCTGCCTGTGTTCTCCTCCAGGATTTTGATAGAGTCCTGTCTCACACTGAGGTCTTTGATCCATTTTGAGTCTATTTTTGTGTGCGGTGTAAGGAAGTGGTCCAGTTTCATTCTTCTGCATGCGGCTGTCCAGTTTCCCCAACACCATTTGTTGAAGAGACTGTCTTTTTTCCACTGGATTTTCTTTCCTGCCTTGGTGAAGATTAGTTGACCATAGAGCTGGGGGTCCATTTCTGGGCTCTCTGTTCTGTTCCATTGATCTATGTGTTTGTTTTTGTGCCAGTATCACATTGTCTTGATGATTATAGCTTTGTAATAGAGCTTGAAGTTGGAATTGTGATGCTGCCAACTTTCGTTTTCTTTTTCAACATTCCTCTGGCTATTCGTGGTCTTTTCTGATTCCATATAAATTTTAGGATTATTTGTTTCATTTCTTTGAAATAAAGTGATGGCATTTTGATAAGGATTGCATTAAATGTGTAGATTGCTTTAGGTAGAATAGACATTTTCACAATATTTGTTCTTCCAATCCATGAACATGGAACGTTTTTCCATTTCTTTGTGTCTTCTTCAATTTCTTTCATGAACACTTGGTAGTTTTCTGAGTACAGATTCTTGGCCTCTTTGGTTGGGTTTATTCCTAGATATCTTATGGTTTTGGGTGCAATTGTAAATGGGATCGACTCCTTAATTTCTCTTTCTTCTGTCTTGCTGTTGGTGTATAGAAATGCAACTGATTTCTGTGCATTAATTTTATATCCTGACACTTGACTGAATTCCTGTATGAGTTCTAGTAGTCTTGGAGTGGAATCTTTTGGGTTTTCCACATAAAGTATCATATCATCTGCAAAAAGTGAGAGTTTGACTTCTTCTTTGCCAATTTGGATGCCTTTTATTTCTTTTTGTTGTCCAATTGCTGAGGCTAGGACTTCTAGTACTATGTTGAATAGCATATTTATCTATTTGTTTTTAATGTGTTGGCTTTCACTACTGTGCCAGATACAGTGTTACTGTTAAGGATCCAGCTATGAAATCAATATTGTTTCAGTTCCCAAGGAGCTCACAATCTAATAAAAAAGGGACTATATTTATCTCTGAATCTCTAGCATCTTGCACCAAATAATAGGGACTCAGTAGATTTCTTTAAGTGAGTCAGGTACATAATGTTAATTTTCTGAGCATTTATGAGGAACAGTGCCCTCTGAGGGAAGCAAAAAATGTCCTCTGGTGTCTTGCATATGGTAGGTATTCTAAGAGTACTTAGAAACATGGGTAAGGCATGAATTTTCCCCTGGATTTTTATGATCTGCTTGGGCATATCTATATCTGTGTCTGTACATGAATGAAACATAAAGATTGCATTTGAAGTCCCATGTAGAAAGTAGATGATAAGTGTTAGATATGTTTAACATAATGAAAGGTAATCATGAGGTGGGATAGTTAAGAAAGACATCAGTAAGAACATGGGTTCTGAATTGTGAATTAAAGGATTAATATGATTGGGTTCGGGGTTGGGGGACAGGCGTGGAGGATGTCATGCTTATAAATATAAGTGGGGATATAGGAATGGGTAAGAGTTTTTTGGAGGTGAGTAAATAGAAGGAAAGAAGGGAACTAATGCTTAACAAGCACCTCCTCGGGGCCATGCATGATTTTACCCATGTCACACACAATTATCTCTTGTCCCTCCCACGGCCAGAGTATATGCTCCTAGAGACAGGGAAGTTTTCTATTTGGCCACTACTGTATCCTCACACTGAGCACCATATCTTGCACATTGTGGGTACTTATAAATACTTGTTAATAAGGGGAATGAGGGCACCATAAAGTAGACATTATTGTATTCATTTTACAAAGAAGAAGAATGAAGTTCAGAGAAGGACAATGACTTGCCCAATGTCCAAGCCAGTTGTTAAAGTGTGGCCCCTGGACCACATTATCAACATTCTCTGGGAACTTGTTAGGAGGGAAAATTCTTCTGAACTATCGAATAGGAAATCCAGGTGGTTCTGACTCATGAGACAGTGTGAGACCTACCGATTCTGGATAGAAGGTGGCGGGGCGAGGTTTGTCCTGCTTAAAATTCTAAACTTGGTCTGTCTACAGCCGAAGAATTCAAATTTAAGAGTATGGTACCTGAGGTTTGTCTTGTGGGACATTTTCTAATGTTCCTAATGTTAATAAATATTACTTGACAAAATAAAGATTTCCATGTCCAAAGGTGTTTGAGAAACACGGGGTTAAGTCAGATGAAGCAAGTGTCTTTACTGTAGACCATAAGGCACACTCTACCGTAAATCTCTGGAAAGGGAATAGAATTTTCCATCTTCTATGAGACAGTGTGGTGCAGTAGTGAGGATGGGCTTTGGGGTCAGGCCACTTGTATTCAGAGTCTTTATCATTGACTATCTTTGTGACCTCGGACAAATCTGGTCTCCCCCCGCCCCCCTCCCCACCCCCCATCCCCCCACCCCTGTTTCTAAGTTTCCTAATCTGTAAGTGGATAATGATAATTGCTCCTTCAGGGAGTATTGTGGAGATATTAAGTAAGATAGTACAAGTAAAACATTTATCATAATGCCTGGTATGTAATTAGTTTGCAATACATATTAGCCATCATAATTATTCTTAGTGTTGATGTTATCAGTATTTGTAGAAAGTACTGCAGCTTGGCTCACTCAACACCCAGGTCAGCCCCTTCCGAGCGTGTGCTCCTACCCTGACTGGAAATCCAGAAACTTCATCTGCCAGACATCCTTGAGCTAGGGTGCAATCTTTGGCCCTAGTTTATGCCACACAAGCACACTTAAATTTTGGGAGGAAGAAGAGGCAATGAGAGGGGGCACCCTGTTCGGGTGACTGAATCTTCTGGCAAGGAAAAATGGGAGGTGTTTGGTATTTGGGGGGAAGTTTAATGTCCAAGGTTGGCAGCATGAGTCCCCTTGGCAGGAGGTGGTGGTAAGAGTGGGGATTCAAAGTGTGGTTCCCAGACTAGCACAGGCATCAGCAGAGAGCTAGTGAGTGAAGCAGGAGCTCGGGCCACACCCTAGACCTGTAGAATCAGAATATGTACTGACCAGATCCCAGGAGATCTGAGAAATGCTCACTGGAGTCCTGTGGGCCAGGCCCATGGGGCAGGAGACACCTTTGCTGGTTGCATGTTAGCATTTGACATTCAGTTCTCAAATGCTGTGTTTGTAAAACTCGTTCTGCTCAAATCAGCTAGTATGGATTCTATTATCTGCAACAGAAGGTTTGACCATATAACCGCAGAAATCTTCTTG
>JAQQSY010004362.1:0-12344 GCA_028646535.1 Procyon lotor
GGCCACAAGAGTTAGAAAACAAAAGCAATCCAAAAACAGAGGGTGGAGGCAGCTGAAAATTTATAAGTTGCTCAAAAGACCATCTTGGGTTGATGCAAGAGGAAAATCTGAGGACATTTTCTTTAAAAAAATAATAATAATAAAAGGAAACAGAGCATGCAACTTCAGAGCTCAACTTGTGCCTAATCTCTTTGTGTGGGATTTTTTCATTCCAACATGTACCTCCCAGGACAAGCATGGCAGAAATCCCTAAATCATGTTCATCTTCTGAGGATAATATGTAACAAACATAGCCTTCCTTAACATGTGGGTCAGGGCAAAACACAGTGTTTATCTCCCATCCTGCCAATCCAAAATGTTTATACAGATACTATCTAGTGAACACAAACACTAATGGCCACCTTGCTGGGGACAAAAAAGGATGCAGATGTAACAAAAGAACATGTGACTTAGGGAATATGGAAGCAGTAAAGAGACTCTCATAACTGCTTGTGAATTGTATGGACTTTATGTGTTTTCTTTTTCACTGGGTGGTAGGCACCACCTCCTTTGTCCACTCTGATTACCTCCCTAAGGAAGTTCCAATGCCTGGTTCTCATAGCATCAGCATTTGAGCCCACCAAATTGCCAAGTCCCTGTTTTAGCAACATCAGAAATTATTTTTGTGGCAAATACAGCGTGTGGAAGACGCCTCAGATTTCTGTTCCATTCCATTCTACATTGCTGGGTGACAAAACCTACTATAATCTGACCAATGCATACAGAGAAGACAATGTTGTCTTTGAAAAAGAGTATTTAAATCTCTAGGACATCAATCTTTTGTAGATTGCTTTACCTCCTTTTTGTCTTTTTATATGCATTTCAAAGCAATTTCAGAGCGATAAAGCAAGCAGGCATAATTACTATTACGTTCTACCTTAGAGAAAAGACAAAGAACTGATAGAAACCCCCATTCCTAGCCTCTAGGTGTTTATAGCAGCCATGCGGTACTCTTCGGGAAATCCTCTCCATGTGGTATGTATTTGAAGCTGTAAGGTGCAAGTGCTGGAGAAAACCCAGCTCTTTTCTCAGTGAAATGACCTGTTATTCTGTCAAAAGAAAGAAGGTGTTTCTCTGAGACCACCATTACACCTGCTATGCTTTACTGAAATTCAAACCTCCCACACCCCCAGACCCCCGTCTCTCAACTGCTCACATCTGGGAGCTGGCTAGCAAAACCACAGTTGGGTAGGGTGTGGGGGAAGGGTTAAAATATGGTTCCTGGATAAACAACTCTTGCAAATGTCTAGGGTATTATGTGTATAACTAAATTTGGGTCTAACTATACGGTGAAAGTATCCAAACACTTGTGCTTTAAGTGGTAGATGCAAAAAAAAAAAAAAAAATTAAAAAGATATTTGGCAAGGGGCGCCTGGGTGGCTCAGTGGGTTGAAGCCTCTGCCTTTGGCTCAGGTCATGATCTCAGGGTCCTGGGATCAAGCCCCGCATCGGGCTCTCTGCTCTGTGGGTAGCCCACGTCCCCCTCTTTCTGCCTGCCTCTCTGCCTCCTTGTGATCTCTCTCTGTCAAATAAATAAATAAAATCTTTTAAAAATTAAAAAAAAAAGATATTTGGCAAGGCATTTTGTTTTTGACATTAGTGAAATGCAGCCTAACAGTGTTCTTACTGTGGTCCTGCCCAAAAGTGATCACTTTTCTGTACTTTTCCTATGACAAATTTATTTTCCCTATATGCTTTTGTTGGCTAGCAGCTCTGGCATGACTTGACTGACAATGAGCCAGAAGATCTGAGTTTGGGGAAAATGCACAGCTCTCAAGCCTTGGCACATGATAGATAAGTGTAGAGCAAATACTAACATTCAAGCAAAACCTTGTGTGATGGCCTCATCAGCTCACCAAAGGACACCACAGACATCAGATAAAAATGACATACCCTACAACCTTGGGAACAAAAATTCAGTTAAAAAAATTAGCTTTTCAATGTTAAAACAATTAAAGCATTGCTAAAGCTCTCATTAGCTACATTAGCTAAGCAGTCGGTCATAGGTTGTAGGCTTTATTTAGTTCACATAATTGTTGTCCTAAACGAGATTTGAGGAGTTTCTCTTCAGATGATTTATCTTTCCCCTACACCGTGGGAGGGGAGGCTACCAGCTCACAGTGAGGATGGAACTGGCAAGCGTTGAAAGAAATTATCCCAAGCCATGGACAATGAAAGTATTTTAACAGCAAATTCTTCAAAGAAGAACATATTTGTAATCTGCAGTAGCAATCTAATTGGGATATTAACATTTGAAATTGATCTTTTAATACTCTAGCATTTAATCACAAACAGTGCACAAAAGACTTAAGTACTGCATAATAGATGGTACCACGTTGTGTCAGAATATATCTAGAAAAGAGACCTAAAAGATTCTAAGTTCAATGGACAAAAGTGGGCATTGGCACATGTGCGTGCACACACACACACAAAATGCATTCAATAGGTGAATGGGTCTGATATCTGGCATGTGATTAAGCTTATCAATAAACCAATGGGGCAACAATTTGTAAAACTTTTCTGGGCCACAGTTGTCTGAGAATTGCTAAACACTCAAAGTTCTTCCCAGAAAAACATGCATACACACCAATTATGAGCAAAACTTCAGAGGGTTCACAGACCACCATAAAACCTGTTGCATCAGGTAGCTATTACTGACTGCATCACAAACCAATCCAAATGTAATAGCGTAAAATAACACTATTTATCTGAAGATTCCTTGGGTAAACAATTTAGGCTGGGTTCAGCTGAGCAGTTCTTCTGGTCTTGTCTGGGTTCCGTCCTCCCATCTTTGGTGAGGCATAGGTCAATTATGGGTGTTGTTTATGCTTCTGGGTGCTGGGTCTGGAGGCCAGGATACCCTGGCTCAGTTCCATGTAGTCTATCATCGTCAAGCAACTTGCCTGGACTTATCCTTATGGTGGAGATAGGTGTCCAAGAGAGACAGTTGAAATGCTCAAGGTCTCCAAAGGCCAAATCTCATAACTGGTACTATGCTTCATTCTTTTGACTAAAGCAAGTCACAAGGCCAGCCCAGATTCAGTGGGCTGGAAACAAGACTCTACCTCTTAATGTAAGCTGCTATAAAATTATATGGCAAAGGGTATAATTATAGGGAGGGATAGAGAATCAGGACCAATTTTTGCATCAATTTACCATACCTATCATGAACCTAGGTTAATAATTTTTTGCAATGAAAATGAAGTAATAAGGGTTAAAAGAAAAAGCGGAGTTTATTTTTACTGTGATATATAAATGCAGAAATCAATAACTGCTGGACATTCCAGAAAGTGCCCTTATGTCAAGTCCAGAGCCAACAGAATAATTTTTTCCTAGTGGCAAGCAAGAAATCTCCAATGCTTTTCTTTTCTGAAAGATAATATGTTAGGAAATAAATAAATATGCTCCACATAACTTGAAGTTCTCATTTTGTTATTAAAATAGGAATCATGATTGCACATATATTAAGTGGGGGTGAATGTTAGCAATACTGATGGACAAGCCGAGGCAAGTGACACTGAATATTCTAAATGTCTGTGTCAATTTTTATGTCCAACTCTATTAAGTAATAGGGGATTTCAAATCCCTCCTAGGGGATTCTACACTAAACAGCACTAACATTTCCCACTAAACCAGAATCCTAGAAAACACTATTTCCATAAAGCACAGAAAAACTTCAGGATGACAAAAATTCTAAACAGGAAATATTGAACTCCTAAAGTGCCCTGAGTGTGTGATGATGGGCCCAGTGATTGCTGTGCCATCATCAAAAATCAGCTATCAATAGGTTTGAGTATGCTTATATTTTTCTTCCTCCTAGAAAGAACAAAAAAAAAATATAATTGACTATAGGAAATTTAGCAAAAACAGTTGACTGAATTTAGCAAAATACAAGTCCTTTATTCAGGCGTGTTTAGTGTACATTTAGTCTGACTTTGCCATTACCAAAGGGTATCCATGTCTATGTCTAGATAGAGGAGATCTTCTTTGATACTTTGATGCTTTAATTCTTCTTACATTTTTTCCCCTAAATTATAAGAGCATTGGCATAATGACTGACTCCACTTGGATGAATCCTCCATCTTGTCCCAAATTCCTTTCTATAATTCTGTATTGGTTTCCTGCTGCTGCTAGAACAAATTACCACAAATGTAGTGGCTTGAAATGATACAGATTTATTGTCTTACAGTTCTGGAGATCAAATGGCTCAAATAGGTCTCGGTGGGTTAAAATCAAGGTGTCAATAGGCTGCATTCCTTTCTGGAGGCTCTAACTGAGACGATTTCTTGCCTGTCTGAGCTTGTATAGGCTGCCTGCTTTCCCTGGCTCGTAGCCTCTTTGCATCTTCAAAGCCAGCAGTGGCTGTTGAATCTTTCTTACATCACATCACTCTGACACCGATTCTTCTTCTACCCTCCACTTTCACTTTTAAGGATCACTGTGATTAGATTAGACTCATCCAAATCCAGGATAATCTCCCTATTTTAAGGTCACCTGATTAAGAACCTTAAATCTATCTTCTACCTTAATTCCTCTTTGCCGTGGAAAATAACATATTCACAGGTTCCCAAGCTTAGGTCATGGACCTCTTTGGGAGGACATAATTCTGCCTATCACAAAATTTAGGCCATCCTCTTTTCTCAGGCTACCTTAGATATTGATGCGTAATGATGTAAACTAATTCTTCACAAGAGAGACTTTACAGCACATGCTTATGATACCAAGGAGAATTTCTTTAGATGGCAAATTGCATCTTCCCAATTCAAATTCTAGAAATATCTACCAAATCATCACTGAAATGGAAAAGAAGTATCACAGTTTTTCAACAATAGGAAGGATCATTTGAAAGAATATAATTGCAATGTTTTATATATTATTTTTTCATTTAAATTCAATTAGCCAACTTATAGTACATCATTAGTTTCAAATGTAGTGTTCAATAATATATCAGTTTTTGGGCGCCTGGGTGGCTCAGTGGGTTAAAGCCTCTGCCTTCGGCTCAGGTCATGATCTCAGGGTCCTGGGATCGAGCCCCACATCGGGCTCTCTGCTCAGCGGGGAGCCTGCTTCCCCCTCTCTCTCCCTACTTGTGATCCCTCTCTGTCAAATAAATAAATAAAATCTTTAAAAAAAAATAATTTAACAGTTTCGTATAACAACCAGTGCTCATCACAACATGTGCCCTCCTTAATGCCCATCACCCAAATACCATATGTAGAACATAAGAAACAGGGCAGAGGACAAGAGAGAAAACAAAATGGGGTATTTTATATATTACTGATAAGCTACACTCAGAGTCAATTTGATGCATCATGCTTCATTATTGATAGGTTCCTTGATTTACTACGAACCCTCTGCAAGTCCTTATTTTTACCCCTTTCCTTATCTGCAAAGTGTATGATAGTAATTGCTGCTTATTTTGAGGTAGTGATCAATATCTTGGTTTAATTTTTTCAAGTTACCAAATAAAGATGACTAATAAATAGTCTTTGCTTTCAACTTTTAATAAAATTGACACAAAAATGATCTGCCCATCTGTAAGCAGACATGAGGATTATTTTTGTCTTGTGATCTAATTCGTTATCCTCTTAGACAACAGTGAACATGGTCTGATCCAGTATATAATTGTATATAAGATACAGTAGGATGAAGGCAAGAGTTCTAAAGTACAAAAAAAAAACAAAAAACAAACCAACAACAAAAACAAAGGGAAAAAATCAGAAATGAAAAAAAAAAAAGGCCTAGGAAGAAAAGAGGCTGGAACCATTACAAATAAATGAGAGGGAGCACTAATTTCCTTGGAATTTAAACAGTGGTTACATAGTGGCTGCCTTCTTTTTTCACTAGGTATGACTTAATTTGAAATATTGGTATAAAATAGCATAATGTGGTATTGAAAGCATAAGGAAATATGAGAATAAATTAATGCCAGCTTGACAGTAAGGTCATTATGTGAGGTAAAAGCTTTTTTTTTTTTTTTTTTTGCTAATATTCCATTAGAAAAACTACCTATGTCTCCATTAAGAAATGTTCACTCAAAAAATGATGTGGCAATTTTTAGATATTCCCATTACCAGTATAAATCTGGGAGATATAAACAAAATAGTCATGAGCTGTGGACACTTACTGTTTTTATATAAATCATGGGTGGTCTTCTAGTATATTCAGTGTCTTCTACTTGATTTTGTTCTGGTCATAGAGAACTTTCCATCTAGACCGAACCATTTGAGTTTCTCCAATCATGCCTTCTTTCATTTCACTCCTTTCACCTGGAACATCTCTCCCACTTTTCCCTAGAATAATTCCTACTCCACCTTTAATCCTGAGTTTAGATATCACTCTGAGAAACACTCTCGGGCACCATATTTTCTTGATATTCCTATAATAGTGTGTTCTTTTTATCACTGCATTTGGCATATTATAATTTAAATAAGTGTTCACTTTTCTTCCTCTACTCTACTCCCCAAATTAGTTTTCCTGCTACTTGAAGGCAGGGTCCATGTGACCATGTGAAAAATAAACTTTGAGGGACTTAACTAGTTAATATTCTTCTACCAAAGAGATGTAATCTCTCCTGATGTTAAGGCATTTTGATTGTTTTACAAAACAAAGTTAAAGACATTTAGAAAAAGAGGTTTTGAGTCATGTGTGTATTAAACAAGTGAATGACTGGGGCGCGTGGGTGGCTCGTGGGTTGAAACCTCTGCCTTCAGCTCAGGTCATGATTTCAAGGTCCTGGGATCGAGCCCCACATCGGGCTCTCTGCTTAGCGGGGAGCCTGCTTCCTCCTCTCTCTCCGCCTACTTGTGATCTCACCCTCTCTGTCACATAAATAAAGAAACTATTTAAAAAAACAAAACAAGTGAATGACTGACACGGGGGTTACATTCAGAGGGCAACTATCCGTGATATATTATAAAATTTGAAGAAAACTTCCACACTGTGTTTCACAGGTATAAACCCTACATTTCTTATTATTACTAATGTTCAGAATAAAGGAATTAAAAATATGCAGTTGTTTGTACTCTGTTAAAAATTAATTCAGGGACACCTGGGTGGCTCAGTTGGTTAAGCAGCTAACTCTTGATTTTGGCTCAGGTCACGTTTTCAGTGTCCTGGGATCAAGCCCTGCATAGGGCTCCATGCTCAGTGGGGAGTCTGCTTGTCCCTCTGCCACTACCCCCCTTCATGCCACTACCACCCCCATGCGCTTTCTCTTTCTCAAATAAATAAAATCTTTAGAAATATTTTTTAAAGATTTGTTTATTTATTTATTTATTTGACAGAGAGAGAGAGAGATCACAAGTAGGCAGAGAGGCAGGCAGAAAGAAGGGGAAGCAGGCTCCCCGCTGAGCAGAGAGCCTAATGAGGGGCTCAATTCCAGGACCCTGAAATCATGACCAAAGCTGAAGGCAGAGGCTTCAACCCACTGAGCCACCCAGGTATCCCTCAAATACATAAAATCTTTAAAGATTAATTCAAATGGCTGGTGAAATGGGGAAATTTCCTATAAAATAAGATTAAAAAAAGAAGATACAAAATTGTATATTTTTAAACCAAAATAAATAATACATATGCAGAATAAAGTATAATTGACAGGTAAGCCTTAAGTATAAAAGAAAACAACGGGAACATAAGGGGCTTTGTTCTATGATTTGACTATGAGCAGAATGGGTTAGTAACCTAATGCCCTAAAGCAGTCATTCTCAACCAGGGATGATTGTGCCCCACTAGACACATTTGGCAGCATCTGGAAACATTCTTCACTGTCATGATGGGGAAGGATGCTACCAGCTTCTAGTGGATAGAAGCCAGGGATATACTACACATCCTACACGCAACAAAAGTTCACCACCACCACAACAAAAAATTATCTGGTCCAAATTTTCAATGTGTTTAAGTTGAGAAATTTAAAAAATTACATGATGCAAGAATGTATTAAAATAAATGATAGGCATTTAAAGCCTCCCCTCAACAATATTCTGTACCAAACCCTTATTAGAACATTATATCCTATTTAGAAAATGTAGGTTGTAAATGATTAAAAATAGACTACTATATAATTGACCATGTCTTACAATTCTGCTTATGCAAGGAACATTATGTTATTACTCTGTCTCCCACCTATCTAGAAGATGTGGAAATAATTCATGCCTGTTTTGAAGCTGCATTCCATGTCTTTGGTTAGCATCAAGAAAGCTAACATTCCTGGATAAAAAAAATACAACTATACTGTCTGATAAACAGACTAAAAAAGAAATCTGAATAAAATTTAAATTGAATGTTCTGGAGAATTAAGGCAGTTCTCAATCATGTGTGAAAAGAAAATCTCTAAAAGTTAAAACACATAGAAAAATATAAAATACACCAAAAATACAAATACCACAGAACTCTAAATGAATGAGCCAAAAATCTTACATTACCAACATCAAACTATCCCAAAGGCTCAACATGTTTTAATAATATGCATTTTATAGCTAGAAATGTGGTAAAAATGAAGAATGAGGGATTCCAAATCAAAATAAACAAATCTTTAAGACACTTTAGAGTAGACAACGGTTAGAAAAAGGATAAGGTGCTGGAAATGAAGTTAGAAGAGATCATTTTAAAAAGTGGGAAATGACAAGCAAGTTTTTGTGGTGAAAAGAGTTTATTTTCATGAAGCCACATTGAACAAAATGACACAGTGGAACCATTTTGTGTGGTCCTGTTCATATTTCCATTGGATGGGCACTGTGCTGATTCCACCATATGATTTACAGCCAAATATGACAAAATGTGACTTTAAGCAAAAATATGTATAAAATATTGTTTATTATTTAAATTTCAAAACAAGTATTACATTCAGAATAAGAACCACATACTAGTTAAGCATTATAAAACACACCCTAAGTATGTATGGTCATAGCTTTAGTCTAAACATTTTCTAAATGTTCTTTGATGAGAGAGTTGAATTTATAATATTATTTAATTCATTCAACTGTTCAGTATGACAAATACACTAAATTTCACTTTGATAATACATCATCCAACAACTAAAAGGGCATAATTTGCATTATTGTACATAACGTGATTTGGAAATGGAGAAAAATGTGAGAAGTTTTCAGACAAGTCTTTTTACCTCCTAGCCAGTAGTTTCAACATCTTGGCCAGCAAATCTTTTCCCAGAAATACCAACACAAAATTAAGGGTCCTTCTTAGAGTTTCCCTCTCTAGGCAGTAGGAAGAAGCAAGACTCTACTGTGTCAACTCTTGAATAATCAGGAATTAACCACAGTCAGCATCTTTGTATATCAGTGCCTTTCTCACTTCTGAAAATTTCTCTGCATGTTTCCCTTCATAGGTGAGAATTACCATTCTTTCTGTCCCTTCCATCTCCTCTTCTATACTTTCTAATGAAGCAAATATTATATCTCATTTTAATTTTCAAATTAAAATCAGATTAATTTTAAATTAAAATCCATGTTTTTAAAATCCCTCTTTCCCTACTTTTTTTCATTTTTTATTTTCTGCATTCTTGTTATGTTCTCAGATCTCTTTTAGTTTACTATTCTTTCTTCATTTGTGCCTAACATAACATAAACTGTTTAACCTATCCATTGTGTTTTCTATTTCCAATGACTACATTTTTCATTTCTAAAAGTTCTCTTCAGTTATTTTTCAAATTTACCTTTTCTTCATTGATAGCATCTTAACATTGTTTTATTTCTTCTTTTATGCCCTTAATGATTTTAATTTCTTTTAAAATATTAGTTGGTGATTCTTTTTTTTTTTTTCTCACCTTTTAAATCATGGGGGAACAACACTCCAGCTGATGAGTGGATTGTGGGACCTTACCCTCTCACTTCAAATACATACTTATACTGAATAAAATAGCACAAACAAAATTAAATAGTTGAGTTATAAATTAAATAAAATTCTAAAATTAACTAAAATGCTAAAAATGAAGAAGAAACTTAAAGAAGGGTATATGAGTTGAATTATATCCTTCTCTAAATTCATATTGAAGTCTTAACCCCAGTACCTCAGAATATGGTCTGATTTGGAAATAGGTTCACTGCAGATGTAATTAGTTAAGTTAGGATAAAGTAATCCTAGAGGAGGGTGGGACCCTAATCCAAAATGATTGATATCTAAGAAGGAGAACTTTGGACACAAACACATGCAGAAAAACACCATGTGAAAGGGAAGGCAGAGATTGGGGAGATGCTCCTACACACCAAGGAACACCAAAGGTTGCCAGCAAAACACCAGAAACTAGGTGAGAGGCATGAAATAGATTCCTTCTCATAGACCTCAGAAGGATCCAACCCTGCTGACACCTTGATCTCTGACTTCTAACCCCCCAAACAGTGAGATAATAAATCTTTGTTGTTTTAGCCATGCAGTCTTTTATACTGTTACAGGAACCCCAGAAAACTAATACAAGGGGTAAACTGAAACCAAAGATATGGGGCTTATTGGGTAATCAGGGCCAGTGATGAGCCTTACCAGGAGCTAGGGTTTTAAGCCTGGGAAATGAAGGGAACTCAAGGATAGATCCTGTTCCCCAGGAAGGTAAAACTGAGCTAGCTGTGTAAGGCCAGGAATCTAGGAAGGCTTCTTTTAAGTAAAAAAAGAATAGAGAAATTCTATTTACTGAGCTACAGAAATAAAAATGTATCTTCCTAGAGCCTTGGGCAGAAAAAGAGTACACATAAGATCTTACCATCTATGAACAGAGATAATTTTATTACTTCCTTTCAAATTTGGATGCCTTTCATTTCTTTTTCCTGCTTAATTGCTCTGGCTGGGACTTCTGTTAGTATGTTGAATAGAAGTGGTAAAAGCAGGCATGTTCACTTTGTTCTTACAGGAAAAGTAGTCAACCTTTCACCATTGAGAATGATATTCACTGTGAGTTTTTCATATATTGTTTATACTATGTTGAGGTACTTTCCTTCTGTTCCTGGCTTGTTGAGAGTTTTTATCATGGAAGGGTGTTGAGTTTTGTCAAATACCTTTTCTGCCTCAATTGAGATGATCATAATTTTTTTTCCCTTCATTCAGTTAATGTTGTAAATTACCTTGGCTGGTTTTCATATGTTAAATCATCTTTGGATGATTCATAATTAATTCCAGGAATAAATCCCACTTGGTCATGGTGTATAATCCTTCCAATACACTGTTTGAATTCAGTTTGCTAGTATTTTGTTGACAATTTTTGCATCAATGTTCATAAAAGATAATGGTCTATAATTTTTTTTTCCTGTCATTTTCTTTTGTGTGTGTGTGTTGTTTTTTTTCCTGTAGTTTGTTTACCTGGCTTTGTTATCAGTGTAATGCTGGCCTTACAGAATGAGTTAGGAAGTGTTTCTTCCTCTGTAATATTTGGGAAAATTTGAGGAGAACTGGTGTAAGTTCTTCTTTAAATATTTGGTAGAATTCAGTGCCTGGGTGGCTCAGTGGGTTAAAGCCTCTGCCTTAGGCTCAGGTCATGATCTCAGAGTCCTAGGATTGAGCCCCGCACCGGGCTCTCTGCTCAGCAGAGAGCCTGCCTCTCTGCCTACTTGTGATCTCTCTCTCTCTGTCAAATAAATAAATAAAATCCTTATAAATAACTGAATGAATGAATGAATGAGTGAATGAATGAATGTTTGGTAGAATTCACCAGGGAAGCCACCAGGTCCAGATCTTTTCTTGTTAGGAGATTTTGATTACAGATTCAACTTCATTACTAGTTGTAGGTTTATTCAGATTTTCTAATTTTTCATTATTTAGTCTTGATAGGTTTTGTGTTTCTAAGAATTTGTCCATTCTATCTAAGCTATCCAATTTGTTGGGATACAATCATTCATAGTTCTCTCTTATAATCTTTTTAGTTCTATAGAATCAGTAGTAATGTCCCCACTTTGTTTTTTAAGATTTCATTTATTTTTGACAGAGAGATAGAGAGAGATCACAAGTAGGCAGAGAGGCAGGCAGAGAGAGAGGAGGAAGCAGGCTCTTCGCCAAGCAGAGAGCCCTATGCGGGGCTTGATCCCAGGACCCTGAGATCATGACCTGAGCCGAAGGCAGAAGTTTTAACCCACTGAGACACCCAGGTGCCCCAGTAATGTCCCCACTTTCATTTTTATTTTAGTAATTTGAATCTTCTCTCTCTTATCTTCTTCGTCAATCTAGTTAAAGGTTGTCAATTTTGTTGATTATTTTGAGGAACAATTTTTTGGTTTCACTGATTTTCTCTATTGCTTTTCTATTCTCTATTTCACTTATCTCTGCTCTAATTTTTATTATTTCCTTCCTTCTACTAACTTTCAGTTTAG
>JAQQSY010004363.1:0-12343 GCA_028646535.1 Procyon lotor
TTTATTTGACAGAGACACAGTGAGAGAGGGAACACAAGCAGGGGCAGTGGGAGAGGAAGAAGCAGGCTTCCCGCAGAGCAGGGAGCCTGATGCGGGGCTCAATCCCAGGACACTGGGATCATGACCTGAGCCAAAGGCAGATGCCCAACCTCTGAGCCACACAGGCACCCTAAATATTATTATTTTTTTAAAGATTTTACTTATTTATTTATTAGAGAGAGAGAGAGAGGTCACAAGTAGGCAGAGAAGCAGGCAGAGAGAGAGGGGGAAGCAGGCTTCCTGCTGAGCAGAGAGCCCTATGTGGGGCTCGATCCCAGGACCCTGAGATCCTGACCTGCGCCGAAGGCAGAGGCTTTAACCCACTGAGCCACCCAGGCGCCCCCCCAAATACGATTTCTTTTTTTTTTTTCCCCAAATACGATTTCTAACAAAGGAATCTTATAAGACATCTAAAACTTTAGATTTTATTATGTCCTATGTAAGTAGCTTTTTTTCTTTTTAATATTTATTTATTTGTCAGAGAGTGAGAGAGCACAAGCAGGGGGAGAGGCCGGGGAGGGGGGGTTGGTGGGAAACAGGCTCCCTGCTGAGCAGAGAGTCCGATGCGGGGCTGGATCCCAGGACTCTGAGATCATGACCTGAGCCGAAGGCAGACGCTTAACTGACTGAGCCACCCAGGCATCCATCTTGTTTTTTTTTTTTTTTTTTTAAGTTTATTTAAAAATTTTTTAGTAATTTCCACACTCAACATGGGGCTCGAACTCACGACTGGGATACCAAGAGTCACAGGCTCTTCTGGCTGGGCCTGGCTCACGTTGGCTTTTCTCCACCTCCCTTCTACCTGGCGTGGTCCTGTGACTACATTCCAGCCAGTGGGCTGTGCAGTAGGAGGAGCGTGGGCAGCGACAGGGTCCCACCCTTATAACGGATCACACATCTGCGCTCATCCTTCTTTTCCCCCTTCCCGTTAAGGGGTTTTAAGTGAGGCGCCTAAGGGGCGCCTGGCTGGCCCAGTCGGTTGAGCGTCTTGACTCTTGTTTTCAACTCAGGTCTTGATCTTGGAATCCTGGGATTGAGTTTGAGTCAGGCTCCCTGCTCAGTGCAGGGTCTGCTTCTCTCTCTCTCTCTCTCCTTCTCCCCCCTGCTCATCCTCTCTCTTTCAAATAAATAATAAAATCTTTAAGAAAAAGCTTGTATGCAGGCACCAAGATGTGGGTATGAGGGCGTGTACGGTGGTATGGACAAGAGGGTTGGAGACCACCTAATTCCACCAATAGGGAAATGATTAAATAAACAGCTTTCTGGCTAAGAATGGATTCGTTATGCTGTTAGAACAGACGAAAGTTGTTTTTAAATGTATTTTTAAAAAAACATGCTTTGGAAAGCCAGTGATAAGCGCACCTTATTGGGCAACAGGGGAAATTTGGACAAGGAGGGAGGATTGTATCAGTAGTACATTTCCTGCTTGCCCTGCCATGAAGAGGCGCGGGGTTTCCAGCTTACCCTCAAGTGATTCCGGAGGAAAAATGCAAAAATAGAGACATAGATATAAATGCGGACCTTCTCTGTAGTTTCCCAAGGTTTCCCAGCCCCTACCCTCGTGGAAGCCAGTTTAAGACAAATATCCCTCCCTTCCTCCTTCCATCTTCCTCCCTCCCCCACTTCCTTTATCTTTTTTTTTTTTTGAGATTGATTTATTTTAGAGAGAGAAAGCAGGGGGGAGGAGGAGGAGAGAGAGAGAGAGAATGTCCAGCAGAGTCCCTGCTGAGCAAGGAGCCAGATGCCCTGCTCTATCTCATGACACGGGGATCCTGACTTAGCAGAAATTAAGTCAGCAGCTCAGCTGACTGAGCCACTTGGGGTGTGTGTGGGGGGTGCCTCTTCTTTTTAAAAATTTGTTTATTTATTTTTGTTTGAGAGAGAGAGGAGAGGAGCAGAGAGAGAAACTCTCTAGCGGACTCCCCGTTGAGGGCAGAGTCGGAGGCGGGGCTCGATCCTGTGACCTTGTAATCCTGACCTGAGCTGAAATCAAGACCCCTCCTCCCCCGCCAGCATACAATGGGAGCATACTAAAGAAAGCACCCGGGGCAAATGCAACAATGAGTGAATCTGGGCGAAGGGCATACAGGAGTTGGTCTATTCTCCTTGCCACTTCCAATTTAAGTTCCAATTAAATCACATCAAAATAAGTTGCAAAAACAAAAAAACCCCGAGTTCATAGCTTCACCAAGGGTCTGAGACATAGAAAATGTTAAGAACCCATGATTTGGGGCGCCTGGGTGGCTCAGTGGGTTAAGGGACTGCCCTCGGCTCAGGTCATGATCTCAGGGTCCTGGGATTGAGTCCCCCCGTCACGCTCCCTGCTCAGCCTGGGAGACGGCTTCTCCCTCTGCCTCTGCCTCTCCCCCTGACTCGTGCTCACTCCCTCAAATAAAAATAAATAAAATCTTAAAAAAGAAACAAATAGGACCCATAATTTAAGGCAATACACAGTTTTGGTCCAAAATCCTAAAAAAACATCAAGGAGGGGGGTGTGACCTGGCTTTCTGAGTCGCCCCCACCTCAAGCGCCCCCTTGAGGCCAGAGTGAGTAACAACACCTCCTCCCAACCAGCGCGGAAGCCCTCACCAAAGGATGTTCCAAATCCTTGCTGAGTCCAGGTAGACCCCCCACGCGGCTTCATTTAGTGCAACTAAAACTTTACGAACATTGTGCACCCGAGCGTCCGTCCCCAAACACAAATACCATACCTGTAAAAGTCTAGCGCACTCCAAACTCCATAGAAGTTTCGGGAAGATGGAATGGAGACTTGTCACTTTAAAAAAGAAAGAAAAAAATTTTTTTTTTGGTTGGAGTAGTGCATTTCTGCATTGTTCAATGTTTGCAGCGCTCACGGGCTACCTTTGCCATGAAAAGAAAGCTAGATATTTTACTAGGTAAGATATTTACTAGGTAAAATTCACGAGGTAAAATTTACTAGGTAAAGGTTGAAGGCTGCTGGAGAAAAATGCTATTTGTGGAGGAAAGACCTGAGTGCTCTGTTCCAGAGCTGCGGAGGAGCCCAGGAAAGGGGCGCCTGGGTGACTCAGTGAGTTAAGCGTCTACCTTCAGTTCATGATCTCGGGGTCCTCTGGTCAAGTCCAGGTCAGGCTCCCTGCTCAGCGGGGAGTCTGCCTCTCCTTCTCCCTCTGCCCCTCCCCCTGCTCATGTTCTCTCTCTCTCTCTGTGTCTCTGTGTCAAACAAATAAATAAAATCTTAAAGAAAAAAAAAAAAAAGAACATGGGAAAAATGAACCAGGCTCTGTGCTCATCATCACAACCATGCTCATCGCGGGAGGCTCAGAAATGTTCCCAAGGACGTCCACACCCTAATTCCTAGAACCCGGGGTGTGACCTTATATAGCAAAAAGGACTTTGCAGTTAAGGATCTTGCAATGGGAGATTATCCTGGATTATCCAGGGGGACCTTAAATATAATCACAAGGGGGAGGCAGAGGGGAGATTGGGACTCGCCATAGGAGAGGAGGAGATGTGACTGCAGAGGCAGAGATTGGACTGATGGCCACCAACCAAGGTCACCAGAAGCTGGAGAAGGCAGGAACCGATGCCCCTCTAGCGCCTCCGGGGAATGGGGAGCGTGGCTCTGCTGCTGCCCCGATTTCAGACTTCCGGCCTCCAGATCTGTGAGAGGATATGTTCCTGGGTTTGTTTGCCACCTTCCAAGCCCAAGGCAGGAGGATGTGACCGTCCCCAAGGGCTGGGCCACCTCCACAGACCTGCTCTGCCTCTCTGGGCTTCAAAGCAACCTGGCTGGGAGGCTAGGGCTCAACGTCCCTGCTCCCTAGAGCCCCGAGGGGTTGGATTTGAGTCTGCTAGACTGCTGAGCTTTTTCTGCAGCTGCCCAGGGCCCCAGAAGATCCCAAATGGGGAAACTGAGGCCAAGAGAGGGGCTGAGCCTAGAACCGGGGGGGGGGGGCTCTCTTGTCTGGATTACACCCTGGTCAGGCGAGCGACTTCCTCAGTGTTGCAAGCCCAGCCTCCCTCCTCTGACTGGAAGGAGGTATTCAGAGCTCTCTGGGTGAGTGCCCCAGATGGGGTGCCCAGTGCACAGACCAATGAGAACCCCAGAGGGGAAAGCCTGGTCATTTCCTCCCTGTGCTCTGGACCCTCCCCTGGGACTTAAAAACCACAGTCTGTGGGCAAGAGGGACTTTTGATCAGCCGGGATCCCGGGAGACCTGAATATGGTGAGTTTCCCTGAGGGATCGTGGGCACGGGCACCACCTCCCTTCCCCTTCACCTTGCTGGGTCTCTCTCCCCTCTCTGCCTCTCCCCTTCACACTCTTTCTCCCTCTCCTTCCTCCTCTCTCTGTCCTCTGTCTCCTCCCTTCACCCCTGACCTCATCTCAGGCTCCTTGGGGGCTGGTAGGCAGCTAAGAAGGAAGATTGTCAAAGAATTGTAGACCCACCCCGATGCCCTAGGGCTGGAATCCGAAAGGTCCCCAGGGCAGGAAACCTGTGCTCGTGTTGAGTCCGATGATGCTCTTCCTCAAGTGGAGAGATCCAGGAGGCCTTTAGGGCTTCAGGAATGGCAGAAGCGAAGTGTGGGAGGCTGCCAAGAGCCGGCTTGGAAGAAGGATAGTGACTTCCCCCGACTTTCAGATGTTCTGAATTGTAGAGATAGGGAAACTGAGGCCCAGGCAAGAGCAGAGATGGCCCGGGGCCTTCGTGGTGGACCCAGGGTGTCCTATGGATGCAGTGGGAGTCAAGGGAGACTGTCTGCCCCCTCAGGGAGCCCCCCCCCCAACCACCATGTGCACCTGCGCCCCCGGGACGGGCTTTGAGAGAGGCGAGGCTGTGATTGGGTACCTGTCTCATTCTCTTCTTGCTTCATCCGGGTGAAAGAGGAAACAGAGAACATATTAGCTGACCAGGGAGGGGCTTGGCATTACCTCATCCCATGTTTGAGGCCTGACCAGGACCAACTGGACTTTGAGAAACCAAGTAGTGCCTTTGCCTTCTTTTCCTTTCCATAAAATGGCCCCAAACACTATGGGGTATTGAGGGAAAAGTCACTCTCTCTGCCCAGCCTAGAGCCTCGGACTGCTTGTCACGACCCCCGGAAGTGACTGTGGGCACCAGTGTGTGTTGGATCCTTCCAGAAACAGTCTACAGGGGCTCAAGGACAGAGGTGCAGGGATGAGGTAGACAGTAGTTTGGCCAGGGGATCAAATTGAAATAAGCTTCAAATTCTTCCTCTCTTGTGCAAAACACGAGTCCTTTCCTGGGCTTCCTCCTCTTTACCTTGAAGACGGGGATAACAGTCCTACAGAATTAGAACCTACATCATAGGCTCGTTGAGACAATTAAATAATACACAGAAAGCTCTTATGGGACATACAGTTGGCGCTCAATGTGTGTGACGCATCTATCCTTTCTCCCCCCTGCAAACAGAAGTAGATTCTACACCTTAGCCTACATCTTTTTTTTTCATGATTAACATGGAGTATCTTTAAGGAGTATTTATTGAGCACTTACTGTATGCCCAGGCCCCGTGCTAGGCTCCTTGTATTTACATCTATGAGCAAGATGCTGTTATCATCCCTGTGTATTTCCAGGGAATTCCTTCTTTCTTTTTATCCACCGTAGAATAGTCTACTGGGCTGGGCTCCATCCCCTCTCAATGGAGAATCTCGGTTGTTTCCCCTATTTTGCCTTTCAAACCAAAGTTACATCATTGGCCCCAAGTCTGGGTTTCCAGAACTGCCAAGGCTGAGTCCACGGGCAATTTGTATCTTAATAGACCTCGCCAAAAGTCATACCAAGCTTCTGTTTCCCGTCCACAGTGCACAAGAGGGTCTGCCCGCCCCCTCACCTGCCCATCCAACTTTTTTGACTTTTGCCAGCCGGGGAGGGAGGCAGTTCGCTGCGTCCCTCCAAGGGCCCGGAGGCTTGTGTTTTTTCTTGAGGTTTAAAAACTGTGAGGGTTGGGGGATCACAGAGGTCGTGCGATTCCAGAAAAGTGATCGGAGACAAGATGCCCATTCTCACTCTCCTATCCAGTTTCTCTGGGGCACGACCTCTGCTGGCTCCATGGGTTCTATGGGTGGATTATTCAAACCTGTTGTGTGCTTGTAGGAACAGGGAGGGGGACATTCAGGGTTTGCGGCGGGGGGTGGGTGGGAAGCAGACTTTGCCTCCTGTGGATTTACTGGCTCTGACAGCGCCCCTAAGGGGGTCTGTTCTTTCTACTTTCATGGGGGCACGGTTGGCAAGACTTCTCTTCTAGAAGGATGGGGAAGGATGGAAGGATCCCCTGTGGAAACCCTATGGAAAGCCAGGAGAGGGAGGGCAGGGGCTGGGGCAGAGTTTACGGCTGCACGACTGCGTCTCATCATGCCTCTCCTTGGTGCTTTCAAATCCTTCTACTTTGCTTCCTCCTCTGGGCCATGAACCCCCGCCACCCTCCCCCCGACCCCCAATCTGCACTCCCATCTTCAGTTGTCTGGTCCTGCTGCCTCCCATCTCACCGTCTCACAGTGGTCAGAGGGATCTTTCTAAACTGAAACTAACCTAGTCCCTCTGCAGCTCAAACACCCCCCATGGCTCCCCATGACCCAAGGATAAGATACAAATTCTTGAGTGTGGATGGCATGGGTGACTCTTCCAACCTTGTCCGGGCCCCCTGCCGGCCATGCTGGCCTTCTTTCGTGTTCTGGTGGGTAGCACATTCCCTGGCTCTCACTTGGAACCCATGGCTTTGGCTTTGAACGCATGCCACCGGCTCCCATACCCCCCCACCGGCGCCCCATACCGTAGGCCTGGTAGCCACTCAGCGAGGCCTCGAGCTCTCAAAAGTTCTCTCCTAACTCTGCCACTTGCTACCTGCGGGGAGGACTCGGGAAGCTCTCTTAAGCGCTGAGAGGAGCCTCAGTTTCCCCATCTGTGAAATGGATGTTGCAATAGCAGCAACCCTTGTATGGTCATTCCGTGGGTTCAGTGAGCTAAGACAGGCCAAGGGCTTAGAACAGCGCTTGACGATGATGATTGCTATTCTTGTAAGTCCTGCATCCTCTCCTTCGCCCCATTCTCTGATCCGTGCACATCTACCCGCGGCCACCACCCTCTTAACATGGGCTGGTGAGGGCCTCCTGGCTGGCTCGATCAGCAGAGCATGTGGGTCTTGATCGCGGGGTCATGGGTTCGAGCCCTGCGTTGGGGGTAGAGGTTACTTAAAAATAAAATCTCGGGGGGAAAGAAACCCAGGCCTGTGAACTTAAGAACAATAGTATCCCATGCTTCTGGATGTTGGGACTTGAATCTTACTAGTTCATTAATGAACTAACCCCTGGGAAGGGCTTAGAGCCGAGGCCCCTTTGTAGCCCCGGACCTGCGCTGTCCAATCGGGCAGCTACTTGCCACGTGTGGTTATTGAAATTTAATTAAACCGCCCAAATGAAAAGGGCGGTTCCCCAGCCATGTGGGCCACATTGCACTGGCCCGGCGGCCACATGTGGCTGGTGGCGGCCATCCAGGACAGGTGCAGAAAGCCCTATTGGATGGGGATGCAGCCCACGGTCGCCCCACTGGCGCTGGGCTCTCCATGGAACATTGAGCCCCAGCCCCTGGAGTTCATTCATCCTTCCTTGTGGGTCGAAAGGTCTCCGCGGGCAGGTGCCCGGTGGGTCAGGGGCCCCCAGCTGATTAACACGAGTGCGGCGGGGAACTCTGCCTAGATTCGGGGGACCACAAATTCTTTTTATTTTTGCTGTATGATGTCTGTTTTAGAACGGGCTGTGCACTCACTGGTATGGTTCCTCATAGAAGAGGAACAAAAATATATACGGTGAAATGCTTCCTTCCAGTGCCTGCCTCCCCCCTCCCCCACTGCCCAGCCCCCGCCCTCCCTCCACCCTCCTACCCACCCCCACTTCTCTCCCCCACCCCTCACCCCCCACCCCCAGGGGCTAACCACTGGTCCAAGCTTCCTCAATCTGCCTCTAGAGCTATTCTGGAGAGAGAGAGAGACAGACAGACAGGTACAGGCTAGAAGTAGAGACAGAGCCACAGAGGAGGGAAGGAGAGAGCAGGAGAAGAGAGAATCTTCTTTTCCAGGTAGCCTGCTTTGTACACTTTTTTTGCTTTTATTTTTTTTAAAGATTTTATTTATTGGGGCGCCTGGGTGGCTCAGTGGGTTAAAGCCTCTGCCTTTGGCCCAGGTCATGACCCCGGGGTCCTGGGATCGAGCCCCACATCAGGCTCTCTGCTCAGCAGGGAGCCTGCTTCCCCCTCTCTCTCTGCCTGCCTCTCTGCCTACTTCTCATCTCTCTCTGTCAAATAAATAAATAAAACCTTTAAAAAAAAAGATTTTATTTATTTATTGAAGAAGTACATTTGTGTATATTTTGTTGTTGTTTGTTTTTAAGTAATCTCTACACCCCGCGTGGGGCTCGAACCCACAGCCCCCGCCCCCAGACCCAAGAGTCAGCGCGCTCCAACCCCTGAGCCGGCCACGCGCCCCTGGTGGTCCTCGCTTTCTAGTTGGTCCCTCTAGATCTTGGAGCTCTGTCCCCACTCGGTGCGTTGACACCTCATCCTTCCGGACAGTTGCATAGCGTTTTGTTGTTCCCAATGTGTCATCAGTCACTTAGCCAGTCCCCCCCTTGCTGGACCCTCTGGTTATTTCCCGTCTTTGTAGGGACACCCGCAAGGGCGCAACTTTTCGAGCTACTTGCACTGGGAGGTTCCTGAAAGCCGCAGGGTGTTTGGATCAGCATTTTTTTTTTTCTTGCCCTCATGAAGTCAGGGAAGGGAAAAGGGCCCCATGAGCTCAGGGCAGGAAGGAGCTTTGTCAGCTGACGAGAGGAGTGGGGAGTTTGAGAGCAGGGTGTGGGGAGGGATGCTCCCACTTTGGGGTCTGAGTCATGGGGGCAAAAGCTCCAAGTACCCAGTATTGAGCAGCTGCCAAGGTGGGGGGATGGGGTGGGGGGGAGGGGTGGGTGGCTGTCTAGGGCCTCCTGGGGTGCCTGGCATTATTAACCCTTTAGTAAATGGAGCAGTGGGGATGCGGGTGGGTGGGTCCCGGAGGAAAATGGGAAGAAGCCAGGGAGCTGGGGGTGGGGGTGGGGGAGGGTAGGCGGAAGGCTCCCAGCAGAGGCTGTTTACCCCTAGCAATATTTCAACTGTTTGAACTTGGTCTCTGGAACAATTTTCACACGTACGGAAAAATTACAAGAATAATACAAAGAACTCCCATGCGATCTAGTCTTCACCCAGATCCTCCAAATTGGCTTTATCCATCAATCGTCTGCCCATCTGTCGTCAATCTGTCAATCTGTATCTATGTCTGTCATCTTGTTTCCTGGACAGTTTGAGAGTAGGTGGTAGGCGTCATACCCTTTGGCTCCCACATCCCCTAGTGTTCATTTTTCAATAACGATCATGGTCACCGACAGAGACAGAGCGCGGTTACTGTTGTCGGGCAGTTAACACTTGGTGCAACATTATTGTCTGGGCTCCAGACCTGGGGCAGATGCAGACTCGCTTGGTTGTTCAAATACGCCCTTTGCCGTGAGAGGGTTTTTCCTGCACTGGGCTCTTGGTTGTCCTACCTGTGTGGTCCCCGTGCCCGAGGAACAATCCCTCACCCCTCCCTTGGCTTCATGACATTCGCATTGTTGTTAAGATTTTATTTATTTATTTGACAGAGAGAGAGAGAGATCGATCACAGATAGGCAGAGAGGCAGGCCAGAGAAAGAGGGGGAAGCAGGCTCCCCGCCGAGCAGAAAGTCCCACTGGGGGCTTGGGGCTCGATCCCAGGACCCTGAGGTCATGACTTGAGCCGAAGGCAGAGGCTTTAACCCATTGAGCCCCCCAGGCGCCCCATTGTTGTTGATTTTAATTGAGTAAAATTCACATAACATGTAACTCACTGTATTAACGTGTATGATCCAGTGGTGTTTGTAGGACACTCACTGTGTCATGCAACTTTGAGCACTGTTTCTAGAACATCGCCGTCACCCCAGAAGAAACACACATGGTGGCTCGCCTCGTTCCTTTTTAGGGCTCAATCCTATTTTATGGCGTGGACCTACCGCACGCTGCTCCTCCCCTCCTCAGCTGACATTGACCTTTTCCCTTTGAATAATGACATAATCCCTCCACACCAGCCAGGACCCCCGGGGCCACCAGCCTGGCCCACTTTCCGGAAACATAAAAGGACTGAGAAATAAAAAAAAAGAGTGGTTCAGGGAAAGATCCAAAATCTTCGATCGTCATCACGTTGAGAAATAACGGTCACATTGGCTGCCCTTTCTTGTCCCCACACAGAGCGCCAGGCACTCGGCTGGCCAGGTCCCCCAAGGTTTGTCATCTTAAATAATCCACCAGGTGGGTGTTTCGGGTGGGTAGGAACCAAAGCCTTCAAATCCAGTTGCACTAAATGTCCGGCTCCGGAGATTTCTGTAACAACCGTTTCCTTTCTCCTCTGTCTCCTTTCCCTGGGTTGGTGACAAAGTGGCCTTCAGGGATGGGGCCACGGAGCTGGCCGCAGGAATTTCCTTCTCCGTCCGCAGCCCCTCCTGGAAGGGTGGGGAGGGCAGCCTGTCCGGGTTTGCGCGCCAGCCAGTGTAGGTTTGGATTCCTAACCACGTGACCTAGAACAGGCTATTCAACCTTCCTGTGCCTCCGCGTCCGCATCAAGAAAATGGGCGTATTAACAGCACGGACTGTTAGGGGGTGTGGCCAGGATGGGAATCCCTAATGTTGTGTCTGGCACTTGGTAAGTGCTGGGTAAATACTGGATACTCCCATATAATCATTCGATGGGGCTTTTCCCTGCTGTGTCTGGTGCCCCTGGGGCACGGATTTGCCTATAACGCCCTCTGCTCTCTGGCAGCCACTTTCTCTCTTGGGGGGCATGGTATTCCCTGCAGCTGGGCTTGGGAAGAAGGGCTCAGGACCCCTCTGCTCTTTGTTTTATTTTATTACGGAAAATTTCAGGAGCGCCTGGGTGGCTCAGTGGGTTAAGTGTCTGCCTTTGGCTCAGGTCATGAACTCAGGGTCTTGGGATCGAGTCCTGCATCGGGCTCCTTGCCTGTGTTTCCTCTCTTGCTGTCTCTCTCTCTCTCTGTCAAATAAATAAAAATATATTTACAAAAAAAAAAAAGGAAAATTTCAAACACGCAGAAGTAGAGAGAATGAACCGTGAACCCCAGTGGACCCATGACCCCACTTCCAAAGTTATCAGTGTTTTGTTCTGGGTCACCCACAATCTCCCCCTCCCTTCCTATCTCCTGCTTCCCAGTGATTTCTTTGGCTGGAGTGTTTTTTCGAAAAAAAAATTTTTTAAAAAGATCTTTAAAAAAGATTTTTAAAATTTTTTAAAAAGATCTTTAAATGGGGGCAGGGCGCGCCTGGGTGGTTCAGCCAGTTAAGCCTGGGACTCTTGATTTCGGCTCAGGTCCTGATTACAGGGTCGTGAGATCCGAGCCTCATGTAGGGCTCCAGGCTGGGTGTGCAGCCTGCTTGGGATTCTCTCTCTCCCCCTGCCCCTCCCCACCAACCCCTGCTCGCCGGCGTGCGTGCGCGCACACTCTCTTTCTCTAAAAAAGAAAAAAGGGTTCTAAATTTTTTAAAAAGTAATCTCTACACCCCATGGTGGGGCTCAAACTTGCAACCCTGAGATCAGGAGTTGCACACTCCACCGACCGAGCCAGCCAGGCGCATGCCGTTGCTGGAGTGTTTTAAAGCAAATCCTAAGACATGGTATTTTACCAGCAAAGTATCTTATCAGAAACAGCCTTCCCCTTCCGTTTTTTAAAGCATAAACGCAAACCCACATCACCCTCAATAAAACTAGCACCGATTCCTTACTGTTTTGTCAAATACCCACTCCATTTTTTTTTAAGTGTCCCAGATTGTCTCAAAAAGGTCTGATTTTGGGGGCACCTGCGTGGCTTGGAGGGTTAAGCGTCTCCCTTCGGCTCAGGTCACCATCCCAGGGTCGTGGGATAAAGCACCACATCGGGCTCCCTGCTCAGAGGGGAATCTGCTTCTCCCTCTCCCTCTGCTGCTCCCCCTGCTTGTGGTCTTTCAAGCATTTTGCGGGCATGCTCTCTCTCAAATAAATAAATAAAATCTTTTTTTTTTTTTTTTTTTTAAGATTTTATTTATTTATTTACAGAGAGAGAGATCACAAGTAGGCAGAAAGGCAGGCAGAGAGAGGAGGAAGCAGGCTCCCTGCCGAGCAGAGAGCCCGACGGGGGCTCGATCCCAGGACCCCGAGACCACGACCCGAGCCGAAGGCAGAGGCTTTAACCCACTGAGCCACCCAGGCGCCCAAT